>LGRX02000332.1:0-142829 GCA_001247695.2 Cymbomonas tetramitiformis
CCAACATCTGAGTTGAACACTTGGCAATCATCCGCCCCGGGGGAAATCACCATCACGTGGTGCTCGGCGTATTCAACATAAGGATCACCTCCAACGGGGGTTTCGATCCTAGGAGCGTCCTGTAAGAGAGCGCCCTTAACGGACGCGTGGCGGTTTATGGTTCTCGCCAGTTCCGATGTCCAGAAGTCACACTGTAAGCGCGCGTCTCGGCGGGCACGGGCCTTGCAAAACTCTGGGCATTCCATCCATCTTCGGATGGTATCCTCGATCGGGAAATAATTTGCATATGTGTTTTACATCTTCGTGGTCCTCCTTGCCTTCATACATGACAACAGGATTGAGTTCGATGGTGCTGTTTGCCCCGCTGTATTGCCTGTCTTTTTCTCCAGGTTTCCGGAGGACTTTGACAGCAACGTCTACAAGGCTAACTCCACGGAACTTGGTTGCCCCGTCTCCGGAGACGAAGACCACGAGGTCTGTAGTTGACGGTGTGAACTTCCTCAGGTATGTCTGCAACGTCTTCTCTAGAGAAACTGTCACAGATTCAGGGACGTAGAGAACCCCGTCGTTCCCAACTTCCAAATAATAATCACGCGCGTGTCCCGCATAAAGAACTAGCTCAACATATTCTGACTCTTCCTCCTCGCTTCGGTGGAAGGCGTCCTCAGAATCATCCCCAACGGCGTTGAATGCGAAAGCTGCCTCAGGGACTGGAGTCCCCTCGTCGAGAAATGAACAAACACCAGAGGAGAGTACCCCCCGCTGAGACGCAAGGTCAAAGCTAGAGGACAAATAAACAATTTTCGGAACTTCTACAATCTTTGGAACTTCTACAAACTTCTCCACATGAATTATCATATGCTGCACAGATCGCAAAGCGGTAACCAGCTCATAATGCGAATGCGCATCGCCAGACTCAACGTCTGTTTGCGTCGCACGCTCTTCCACCAGAACGCCGCAGCAGTCCCAATATCGAGAAGCATCAAAAAGCAAGGCCATAAGACCTGTCGAAATGAAAACTGCTCTCGTCATAATACTGTCTGATACCAAGAACATCAACCATAGACCAAAGCTGCAAACGCTGCCTAACCAAATGGTTAACTTCAGCAGAGCTAGAAACGACGGAATCACGCTCTGAAGACAAGAGAGCCGGTTCAGGTTCTGGCTGCAAGACAACTGCTGGAGAGAAGTCTGAAGAGCAATCGAAAAATAAGTCTTCCTCCAACGAAACATCAACGCTAGTAGGGAGATGCCCAGAGGCTACAGTCTGAGTGCCAACTGAAATCGGAGCAAACAACGGAGCACAATGTAGAGGGGTAGCCGCCCCACCCCCCCCCGGATTGAGCCTCCACTGCAAGCTCCAAGTCAACCTGAGTGCCAACATCAAAATGCGGAACAAGAACATCAGCAAGTGAAACAGAAGAGGAACCCAATTCGCCAAGGATAATCGGACTTAAGACCACTGCAGAACGCAGCTCCAACTGCCATAAATTCATAAGTCTATTGGCCAGTACAACGAGCTGATCCTTCTTAAGAGCCTCCAACTTCGAAAACTGCGACTGTGCGCGCTCGCACAATTTCCTATACTCAAACTGTGAAAGATCACCAGGTGAGGTCCAACTAGAATCCACAGTACGCCCCATGAAAACACAGAGAACGCACGTGGTTGGGCCTACTGCTCTGATGAAAGATGATGGAGCAGCAGGCCCTCACTACACCTCAACACGCTCGCAAAACTACACAGCCAGCGTGAAAATGAAGCCCATAAACTACTGAGATATCTCAAAACAGCTACGGAGAGATATCTCAAAAACCTACGGAACGTGTTGAGGTAAAAGCTAAAGATATGATAAACACTAATCATATATACTGTGTTCGGACTAGCTAGTGCTATGACCTGTCATACTGTGACAGTGGTCATATCCTAGTAACACTTGATGGGGAGCGATTTCCCACCTGAGGGGGAAAACAATTGGCACGTCATAGAGATATGGTTCAGCCCCTCGGTGATGAAGAAAGATGGATCGGAATTTTGCAAATACAATCTCTCCGAGTCTAATTCAGTTGAGGTTAGGGGTGGAGAAGGGGGATGTAGCAATTTTTGAGGTGTAGGGGTTGCACCATATCTCTATGACGTGCTAACCCCTAGATTTGGGTGGTGAGACACGCTTCTGGGCGTACGAGCTTTGGGCGGCACGTACTTGCCCCCCACGGTGTTGTGAGTGAACAAGGGGAGTACAAAGGTGCATTGTATCATGCACCAGCCTTCATGAGGGGTGGGGATGGAGAAATTTCGAAAATAATTATCACAAATCGAGGTAATAAATTATTAGGCAGTGGCGGATGTGATATCAATGTGCACACGTGGGATGGGCGATGATGTGATGAACACGTCGGTAAGTGGACATGCATCCCATCGAATTGGGGGGCTCCGCTTGGGAGGTAGGCGAGAATGCCTTTGACACTCCGAGGTCAGGTTAGCTATGGTTGGGGAAGAGGGGGTGAGATTAATCGGGTGTGAGGTGGTCCACGCTTGATGGGGAGCGATTTCCCACCTGAGGGGAACAACAATTGGCACGTCATAGAGTTAGGGTAGATGAGTGTAGCCGACTCATGTTAGCATATTTCAATGACAACTTTGAAGTGTGCATCAAGTAATGCATTGTTGCAAAGCTCAAAGTGTATGTTTGCCAGCTCGTATTCGATTGTCGAGGATTATGATTGCCGGATAGCCTGCTTGATCAAACGGGGTGTAGCTGCTGTGTTGGAGACCAAATCAAAATGGCATTATATGTAACAAATCAGAAATCTTGGGGGTTCATGTGCGGGCGATGCGGATCCATATCGTTCCTACGTTTGTAATCGTCCCGGGGAGAAGCGATTTGGATGAGATATACACTCAGGGCACGTGAGGTGGCAGTCATAATCATTTACCCTATAATATATATATTTCGTATATATATAGATATAGATATATATGCTGTAGCACAGAAGAAGGTTCAGCACAGATGAAGGTTTAGCACGGATGAAGGTTTAGCACAGATGAAGGTTTATACCCCATGCTAGGAGGGATAACAGGCAGGGAGGAGTGCAATTACATAAATAAAATTTAGGATGTGTATTTGGTGGAGTAAAAGCTCTAAGCGAGGGACTAAGTCTAGGAGCAAGCTATGAGCAGAATTGAAGTTGGCAGGTTGAAGATTGGTGAGAAAAGCCGATCGCTCGAAAACTTAAGTGGTCTTTTTCACGTTTAGGGGCAGGTTCAAGTGGTTGCTGTCGGCGTGCTTTGGCGGCGTCGTTTTGAGCCTTGGTGTAGCAGGGTTTACATCCCTTTACAAAGCCCTTTGCACCAAAGCTTGTGACAAGGCTTTTTGCACTTGCCACAACATGGTGCATCCGGGCGGGATCTCATTTCGGCCTTCAATTCCTCCAAGCGCTTGTCCTGTGCCTGGTAGGCGGCATCGAACTCGGGCTGCTTCGCGAGAAGGATGTGCTCCATCTGCAATGCGCGCAATGCATGGGCAACGGTAAGAGCGGGGGAAAGCATGATGACAGGATAGTTAAAAGTGCGGTAGGAGTAGTGGGTGAGTGGCGGAGGGAGTTGGGTGAAATAACGGACCTGCTGCATTGAGGAGTCACCACGGGCTTGCAACAAGGATAACATGTTGACGCGAGTTGCGGTAGGAAAGGCTTGGCCCCACAGATGGTCCCGGAGGCGCACGGACCCTTTGCCGACGAGTTCCTCGATGATGAAGGGGCCGGTGGCAGCACACCCTTGAATCTTGCTGGTGGTGATGGTCGCGCGTTGGGCGGTGGTACGGCGCAACATCACGAGGTCGCCCACGTTAAAAGCAGGCTGAAGGAGGAGCATGTAGGCAGTAAGTTTGCGTTAAGAAGGGAGGGTGGGTAAATGAAGTATGAGGAGGGTGAGAGCCGTAAAGGAAGATATGCAAGAGGGGGGTAGAGAAAGCGTTCCGACCTGGCGACCAGGTTTCAGCGTGTGATCGTACTCTTGTTGGTAGTGGAGGCGATGTTCATCGGCTTGTTGGCGGATGGCGTGGCGGAGAGCAAGTTGATCTTGAATGGGGAGGGGAACGGCGGGGGGGGCATTTGGGTCGGCGGTGGGAGGGGGGCTTCGGAAAGGCTGGTGGCAAGGAATGTAGCGGGAGGACGAGCGAACTCGTACTCATAAGGAGTGATGCCGGTTGGGCGGTAAAGGTGTTTGTTCTTGATGTCACACGCTATGGCAACCGCGTCGCCACGGCTGAGGTGAGGGTCTTGACACATGATGGAGCGGACAACCTTGTGGTAGTCCTTGTGGGCACACTCGCAAGCCCCATTCTGTTCGGGATGACCATGGGCGATGAGGATGATTTTGACGCCCATGCGATGGCATATGATCTGGGAAATAAATAATATGATGTCGTTAGTACAGAGAGGAAGGTCAGAGGAAGTATTCGGTGAGAATGTCTGCATAATACTCTTTCTGGTACTGGAGAATTGCATTGAGATCCCATCCATGAGCAGCACATGCTTGAACGGGATCACAAAGCTGGAGCTGGAGAAGCCAGTTGTGCCCACCAACGGGCGCAATGTGACGGAAGGAAGAGGAGGAACGGGATCTCCGACGATGGGAGGGTGCGGTACGAGGAATGGGGGCGAGTGGGGGGTAATTGTTGTCGCTGAGGGTTGGCGGAGTGGGAGGTGGGGGAATGGAAGATCCTTGTCCACGACCCCTACCCCATGAATCGCTCTCGCCCAACCCTCCGGGACTGGGACGACCCTGCGCGCATCCAACTCCTCCTGGTGGTGTTTGTCCACCTTAAAGTCGAACCCTTCCTTGACGTAGTTCTTCCCTAACATGACAAGTGAGTCAGGATTGAACTTCCATCCCGCTCCCAGAGAAACCGACCTGACCAAATCGTCCACCGCTGGGTCATCCCGGAAAACAACTGCCCATCTGTTCGCGAATTTCGTGACTTCAGGAACAGCCGCCCCCATCCCCACGGTGGAGCCCTCAAACTCTCGCAGTGCCTCCAACGACACTCCATGTTCGCTCAGATCAACCGAATTCCACACTGTGAGGTAGGTCAGGAGAAGGGAAGCCATCTTCGCAGACCTGGCTGAAAACTCAGGTCGCACCCAGACGCGTTGTCCCAACACTGGGGATGGCGAAATAAACTTCCCTTCACGAGAGTAAACACGAGAAAAGGCAGGGGGCGACACAGTGTTACTAGACCCTGTTCCCTTTTCCAAGTCCTCCTCGCAACACTTAGCAACACCGGCCTTCCACTTTGTGAGGCTGTAGTCCGATGTGGCACCCTGGGTACTTGCATGGCAGACCCGACCACTTCCGGGTGTCACCTGGCTGGGTCTCCATCTCAGCTGAGATGGAGAGTTGTTCTCGTCGAAGAAATCCTGCCTCTCGTTTTAAGGTACAAAAATATCCACGGTAGCCACCGTGCCGACAGCTCCGCGACTCCTTGGGTTCGCCGCGATGTCACTCGTGGTCACCCCGAGCGCGGACCGTCGATGTACTCGCCCCCCCAGCAACTCCAGCAGCTCCGTGCACGCCCCGCACCGGTCGATGTCATATCGATCCGTGAGCCCCCTGCGCGCTGCCCGTGTCCCGTGTCACTGCCCAGCACGGAACACACGTGTCCACCCGGACACACCACTAGGCAGTACACTTCTTTTTCGTGTGGTCTAGCGAACCACACTTGGAACACTCGTGGGCAAACCTGCACCCCTTCTTAGAGCACTTGCCCGCGTTCCACTGGAAGCACACCATGGCCTTGGTGGCTTTCCCGCCGCTTGATTTCCCCGCGCCTCTGCCCTCCTTGGCTGCAGTCTCACCGGTCTTCTTCGTTGTCGACTGTCCAGCCTCCACCCGAGCCTGCAGAAAACGCGTCCAAGTCGCGTGGAGCATGTCGGGGTTCCACGTAGTCAGGAACCCCGTCGCCAGCTTCTGCTTGACCAACTTGTCGTAGTCCACCACACACTTGACCTCGTACTTCGACATCTGCGTGATCAGGTCCACCACGTACGTGATGTAGAAATGAATTTCCCGATCCATGCTCTCAGGCATTGTCCGCGCAAACTGAATTAGGCGATAAGCGAACTCCACCTTGGAGTACTTGACCGGTTCCCGCGCGCTCAGTCGCCCATCCGCTCCGCGCACCAGGTCGCAGTACTCGGGCGTCTCCGCCGGCTGTGGGAGCGACAAGTGCAGCCCCGACAGGGGGCCCTCCCCACACCGCAGGCCATGAGTCGCACCGTCGTCGTTGGTAAAATTGCCGTTGAAGACGTCGTCCGCCTTCTCGAACACACCCCGCCGCTGCTGTAAGGAGTCATTAGTAACGTGGCTGGCCGCGCGCTCCGAAGCCCGCCACTCCAACCATCCATCCTCGCGGGGGTCCACCACCAACCCTGCACGAAAGTCGGGCATCTTCAGTAGGTGCGCGTGCCACACGATCGCCGATCCCCGCAGGTACAGAAGGTACCCCTCCAGTGCCTCCATGCATCCATTAGGTCGTCGAGTGTGTCGAGGGGCACGCCGTCGTCAGCGTGTTGCGTCACCGTAGGACATGTCGCCGGTCGCACCCCCCACTCCATTTCTCCACCAAAGGCATGCGGAGTCTGCTGTACCCTCCTAGCTAGGGTCATCACTAGGTGGTAGGCCTTGGTGATCTTGGAGAGGGCCTTGCCCGTAGCCGCCGGGGAGGACGAAGGCCTCCCCCTGGAAGGTGTACGTGGAGACTGCTCCGGTAGCCGCCGCCTCCTCGGTGGCGAATCAGCCTCCTCCTCGTCGACGTCGGAGGGTGGAGAACCTTCCCCACCTCCCTCCAACTCATCTTCCATCTCCCATTTAGCCGCCAATTCAATGGTACCGTTCAGCATTCTCAGGACTGCTCCGTACTCCTTCCGCACCATCCCGGCTAACACCAGAGTGGCGTTTCCGTGGGGGAGCGGAGTCAGCTTCCCCATCCTCAGCCTCCCGGCTCCTCCTCAGACGAAGGCGTTCGTCTGTGTGTTGATGAGGACCGGCAGTACTTGTTCTCGGCGGGCATGGGACAGGGTGCCCACCCACGTGGGCACCCTGCGGAGGGCCACCAGCAGCTCCTCTCTCCACTCGGTGGCCGATGTGGTGGCACCGTGCTTGAATCTGCTGAGCCTGACGGCTGATTGCTTCACGTTCGTCAAGATGACGGACAAAGGAGGATCCTCCATTTCGTTCAAGTTGAATAAAAAAGCCGGGATTTCTTGCCTCCGAAGTCAGTAAATTCGTGGTCAGCTCGTCCTGTGACACCGTCAGCCTCCACAAAAACAGAAAGTGTTGGACTCGATTAAAATCCCCGTCGAAGGTCTCACCGTTAATGGTCACGTCCCTTTTCGGAGGGTTGTTGCAATGAGCAATCAACGAGCAGAAATCTCCAAAAGGGGACCTCTGAAAACACGATGAACACGGGCAAAAATATCTCCGTGGAGTTGCTGCGCGACAATCTCGGTGGGATGCCCTTCTGCAAAAGGTCTAGGTACTTGAATTAGTGACGGGGAGGAAAGAGTAGATCAGCCCTCGTTCCACTTCTCGAAGTTCCGGAAAGTCTTGAACGTTTCTGTAGTGTCTGGCTGCAAAGATTGCCTCCAAACTGAAGGCACTGCCGTCGTCTTCCGAATCCAGATTGATTTCGTAAAAACCGAACTCTAATGAGTCCTCGTCCAGCCAAAATTGGTTCAGATTGACAAAATTTCTGTTAGCACATGTCCTACTTAGATGTCTACTTTGGGGTAGCCACTAGTGTGGAGAGGACTCGGTTCTATTTCAGAATGATGAAACAGACCAAGAGTTGTCTAGTTCTACTTGTCAGCTGGCCTCAGATCCGATCCTGAGTAGCCAATCCATGTGTATCCTTATCCCTAGCCGGGATAAGGTCTCGATGGCCACCACTCAGGATCCTGCCCCTGCCAGGCCATTGGCCACACAGCTTGGAGCAATCTAACCAAGCTACAACTCACTAGTTCTAGAAGTCCGGATGGGCCCTTTCTACTGTCTCGATCTAAGGGCCCTCCTCTCTCCTTGTCCTACATTCATCATTTCCTTCTAGCACTGTGGGATGCATGTTGCTAGCCCCAGCTCGGGAACAACAAACTCGAGTCTGTCAAAACTTAAATTGGCATTACTGCCTGAGTTCTTGACCAACACAAACGAGCTCAAGTGTCCTGAAATCCTCAGAGTCTCCCCGAGCTTTTGGGGAGGACCACACTAACCGAAATTAACCCTTTCAGGCTTATTTGTTAATTATTCCACATCCCCATAATTCCACTTTCCACCTTAATTTAAATTCACAATCCACCTTGGTTCTAACGGCAGTATCACCGTTTGTGGTTCACCTCTTGCAAGGTTAGAAAGCCGATTCATTTTTGTCTGCTGCTGCTGCTAGACTGGCTTCTGCAGGCACCGGCGACGGCACTTTCTTATCATTAAGTTTTTTCAATGTGCTAGCATCAACTTTGACCCACGGACCTCCTTGCATTAAAATTTCCTCCAGAGGTAGCTCAGAGTGTTCAACACTCATACTTACCCAACGATAGCCTCTCTCTTTTTTGTAATAATTATATGCAATCATGGCTACAATTACAATGAGGCCTGCTGTAAATGCCGAGACAATGCCAATGATGACCGTAACTGTCCCCAAACAAACAAATCCGTCAGCCCATGAATCACGATCACCATGAAGTCAATAAGCATAGCTTGGAACATATATATCAACTTATCTCAACGAATGCACAGGCTAACCATTAAGTCGTCATCGAGAGTGCCGCTTTCTCAGCAATGCACATTATCGAAAAAAAACAGCTGATTCTGTGTGAACATGGCTCCGTTGCGCATGCCACGCTGACAATATAAACACACACAAAGTGGCATGGTGACTGCGACCGACAAGCGCCCCACATCCCACGACATGCCCGCACAGACTGCATGACATGACCTGCATTGCATTCATACGCTGATCCCCCAAATTCAATAAGCTCAGGCCCAGGTTCCATAAGTGCACCTTCAGTATCATCCCCATCATCATCCACATTAGTGTCTGCGCCGTCATCCGATCCCCTTGAAAGGACAAGTTCGCTCTCGGTGAAGATTGTTGAAATAGAAGATGCTGCCTGGCAGATATCGAGATTGTCCATGCAAGATGTTTTGGAGCAAGCCTCGGCATCATCCGTTGCAAATGATCCTTTGGTTCCATCGCAGGTGCATTCGCAGTCCAAAAATGCAGCAAAGACTTTGCCGAAGTTGTTGTGGGACCCGAAGTCCGGGCAACTGCACCCAACTCAACAGAGCATCCATATCACAAATCGCGAAGTGCATATCATGTGGCGAGCATACTGGATAACACAATTTTAGGCTTAACCAGTGCCATAATCCGATCTAAGAAATCTAACTTGGGTCAAGGTGAATGTGGCATGCCCACCTGTAAAATCGGCTACGACATTGAGCACTATTGCAGCCAGCTACCGATCCGGAGGAGAAATAATGGGTTGTCATCACGGGACAATCCTCCTCCTTGCAACATGCGCATTCGCAATCATCATGAGTCCCATATACGTCCGGGGTTCCTGCAAAGTAAACGTACAGTCGGCCATGCTCGCTTCGACATGCAACTTCATCACTTCAATACTGGCAAATCACACAGACTCTCATGTCTCATATATGCGAGCGAATACCCGCAAACAAAGCACCGTGTATTTAGGAAAAGTAATGAACAAGTAGAATAGATTGATGAGACATATCCAGCATGAATTGGGCAGGTAGTGATATGCTGCACACATAGATATGAAGCATATATGCTAGGTGCAAGGTCTATATCAAGGTGGAAGGTATCATACCTGGCACAAGTTGAGCTGGTGGAGACTCCCTCCAGCTACTACAACTAATGTCATCCGTACCCTCCAAGTTGCCAATGTCCGATGATATCAAAAAATCTGGCAAAGCATCCATTATGATTGTCTTCGTCATACAGTAATAATAATATTCATGATATTGGTCATCACCTTTCACCTGGTAGGCAAGGTTATACCTGCGACGCATTTGCCAGTCAAGCACAGGGCCCAATCAGATTTCAAAAATCATGAACCTCCCCGTGTGACGAAGGGAATAACATGGCGTTTCCTGTTTGGGGATTAGGGGTATTGTTAGGTGAATAAATCAAACAATAACAAAACACTGATCCCAGAACCAAAAACTACCGCCTAAAAGGAATTGTATGTTTTGTGTTCATGGCCGCGGGCGCACTTACATGTCAGTGATGTCCTGGGCGCCATCAGCATCTTTGCTTGCGATGTACGGTTCCACGATGCGCCAGAACCCCCACCCTTCCCCGCGGTGCTCTCCGGTCGGTGCAGGTGGATTGCTGGCCAGGTCCACATCGATCTTGTAGGCGTAGCGGATGCTGGCTTGGAGGTAGGTGGTCTGAATGCCCTGGAGAATAGCGTTGTACGCGGCCTGCACAGTGTCAGCGTTGTAGCTGCCGGCTCTGAGGGCGCCCTGCCCCGTGACAAAGGCGGCCATGATGTCCTCGTTGGCTTTGGCGGTGCTCTCAAGACCGGCAGTGTCGGAGAGTGTGCCGAAGTTGCCGCCGCGCTTGTCTGCCGTGCCGTATGGTGCACAGCTCTGGTCAGCGCCCGTGTAGTACGCCCACCCTTTGTCCCACTCCGCCACCGCTTCATGGTCCGCTCGGTTTCCCGCGGCACCCTGCGCACCCGCCACCACCCACCCGCCCGCCGCACACCTTCAGCGCGTGGCAGACCACGCTCCGCACTGTACGCCCTCTGCAGCGCGACCCAATACTGCCAAATGGCGCCTACTCCCCGCCTGGCCCTTCTCTCGTGCGCATGGAGCGCATCCACGCGGCCGCTCGTACGGACACCCAAGCGGCAGCACAGCAATTCGTCAGCCTGGCATCGAGCGCTCGCACACCATCTTCACGCAGACCACTGATCGTGTGCGCAATGCTGGTGTACAGCTCGCAGCTCGCGTGCAGCACAGTGTCGCAGCATAGCCCGCCCAGCCCAGCCAGCGCACCATGTTCAGAGCCGTGTGGAGGTGGGTGAGCGCGGTGTGCGTGAGCAGCGCATTCAGCACGGTCTTCTCAGTGCCTTCCGCACGCGCCCCGTCATCCGTCATGGCCCCAGTGCCGTCGATGGCCATCAGGGCAAAGTCGTCCATCCAGCGTGTGGAACTGTAGAAATCGCTGAAGTGGTCGTACTGCGCTGTGCCCGGGGCTGGGGTGGTGGCCAGGTCCTGCATGGGGTGCGCCACACAGCATCCCCCCTCGCGCCCTCCCACACTTCCGCGCGCTGAGTGCAGACACAAACCATCGCAGCTCTCACTCACACACTCCTCGAGCATTCAGCGCTCGATGCCGCATGCAACCGCATCCCATCGACATCCCATGCAGCCAGCTCATCGCGCTGCCCATATCCACGCATGCTCCCGCACCAGATCATTCAGGAGCACGTGATGCGTCTACAGCACAATCACCAGGGCTTGTCCCTCAGCTGGGCCCATGAATCACAGCAAAATCGCATATCTCCTATCTGCGTGCAGCACCATCCCAGCTGCACCCCCCAAAGCACAGCACAATGAAGCACACAAACGAGCCAGCTCGTGTGGTGTCACCATGCCACAGCTCGTACGTCAAGGCAAGCGCCACGCCCCCGCAGTCCGGATCCAAAGGCTTCACACCCCCGCACCTGAAGCACCACCGTGGCAGCTGAGTCGGCGGCGCCCGTGGTGTACGCGGCTTTCGTCCCAGTCCAGTCACTGTTGCCCAGCGAGCTCTTGATGGCACATGTCTCATCCGTCACACGGCGGTCACCCTCCACGTTGTTCACCGGGGTGTAGGTGGCTCCGCCAAGCGTGTATCCCTGTCCTGCTGTGCCCGTGCTGTAGGTGGCCTCCACGATGCTGCCCTCGGTGTGGCTGCCGCTGTCAGGGCAGAAGTAGAACTGGGCGCGGCACGCCGCCTCGGAGCAGGCGCTGGAGCTACCGGCATAGAAGGTTCCCACGGACCTCGATGGACACTGCGCCGCATTGCAGCAGCTGCACGTGCAGTCGTCCACGCCGCCAGGAGGGGGCGATGCCACCACAGAGCTCGACACCGGCGGACTCTGTTGCACCCCGTCGCAGTCGATGCTACCTGTGCCCTCCAGCACGCCGATGTCTGCTGAGCTCACGCCCGTGGGAAGCGCAGCCATGATCACATTCTTCGTCAGGCAGTAGTAGTAGTACGCAGAGCTGCTGCTTGCCGACACTGCCTTCGACAAGTCATACCTGTGCACGCGCACCACATCACACGCACCATCCCGCACCTCGAGATCAGCATGCATCGGTGGTGCCAGAGGTAAATTGGCACCCTCCCTGTGTCGATGCACCCGTTGGTGCCAACGCCCACCATCTGCATATCGGCGTGTGATTGGTCCCTGGTGGGCGGTACCGCGTGCACTGTTTTGTGTTCATGGCCGCGGGCGCACTTACATGTCAGTGATGCCCTTGGCGCCATCAGCATCCTTACTTGCGATGTACGGCTCCACGATGCGCCAGAACCCCCACCCTTCCCCGCGGTGCTCTCCGGTCGGTGCAGGTGGATTGCTGGCCAGGTCCACATCGATCTTGTAGGCGTAGCGGATGCTGGCTTGGAGGTAGGTGGTCTGAATGCCCTGGAGAATAACGTTGTACGCGGCCTGCGCAGTGTTAGCGTTGTAGCTGCCGGCTCTGAGGGCGCCCTGCCCCGTGACAAAGGCGGCCATGATGTCCTCGTTGGCTTTGGCGGTGCTCTCAAGACCGGCAGTGTCGGAGAGTGTGCCGAAGTTGCCGCCGCGCTTGTCTGCCGTGCCGTATGGTGCACAGCTCTGCCGTCAGCGCCCGTGTAGTACGCCCCGACCCTTTCTGTCCCACTCCGCGCACCGCCCACTCCGCCACCGCTTCATGGTCCGCTCGGTTTCCCGCGGCACCCTGCGCACCCGCCACCACCCACCCGCCCGCCGCACACCTTCAGCACGTGGCAGACCACGCTCCGCAATGTACGCCCTCTGCAGCGCGACCCAATACTGCCAAATGGCGCCTACTCCCCGCCTGGCCCTTCTCTCGTGTGAATGGAGCGCATCCACGCGGCCGCTCGTACGGACACCCAAGCGGCAGCACAGCAATTCGTCAGCCTGGCATCGAGCGCTCGCACACCATCTTCACGCAGACCACTGATCGTGTGCGCAATGCTGGTGTACAGCTCGCAGCTCGCGTGCAGCACAGTGTCGCAGCATAGCCCGCCCAGCCCAGCCAGCGCACCATGTTCAGAGCCGTGTGGAGGTGGGTGAGCGCGGTGTGCGTGAGCAGCGCATTTAGCACGGTCTTCTCAGTGCCTTCCGCACGCGCCCCGTCATCTGTCATGGCCCCAGTGCCGTCGATGGCCAACAGGGCAAAGTCGTCCATCCAGCGTGTGGAACTGTAGAAATCGCTGAAGTGGTCGTACTGCGCTGTGCCCGGGGCTGGGGTGGTGGCCAGGTCCTGCATGGGGTGCGCCACACAGCATCCCCCCTCGCGCCCTCCCACACTTCCGCGCGCTGAGTGCAGACACAAACCATCGCAGCTCTCACTCACACACTCCTCGAGCATTCAGCGCTCGATGCCGCATGCAACCGCATCCCATCGACATCCCATGCAGCCAGCTCATCGCGCTGCCCATATCCACGCATGCTCCCGCACCAGATCATTCAGGAGCACGTGATGCGTCTACAGCACAATCACCAGGGCTTGTCCCTCAGCTGGGCCCATGAATCACAGCAAAATCGCATATCTCCTATCTGCGTGCAGCACCATCCCAGCTGCACCCCCCAAAGCACAGCACAATGAAGCACACAAACGAGCCAGCTCGTGTGGTGTCACCATGCCACAGCTCGTACGTCAAGGCAAGCGCCACGCCCCCGCAGTCCGGATCCAAAGGCTTCACACCCCCGCACCTGAAGCACCACCGTGGCAGCTGAGTCGGCGGCGCCCGTGGTGTACGCGGCTTTCGTCCCAGTCCAGTCACTGTTGCCCAGCGAGCTCTTGATGGCACATGTCTCATCCGTCACACGGCGGTCACCCTCCACGTTGTTCACCGGGGTGTAGGTGGCTCCGCCAAGCGTGTATCCCTGTCCTGCTGTGCCCGTGCTGTAGGTGGCCTCCACGATGCTGCCCTCGGTGTGGCTGCCGCTGTCAGGGCAGAAGTAGAACTGGGCGCGGCACGCCGCCTCGGAGCAGGCGCTGGAGCTACCGGCATAGAAGGTTCCCACGGACCTCGATGGACACTGCGCCGCATTGCAGCAGCTGCACGTGCAGTCGTCCACGCCGCCAGGAGGGGGCGATGCCACCACAGAGCTCGACACCGGCGGACTCTGTTGCACCCCGTCGCAGTCGATGCTACCTGTGCCCTCCAGCACGCCGATGTCTGCTGAGCTCACGCCCGTGGGAAGCGCAGCCATGATCACATTCTTCGTCAGGCAGTAGTAGTAGTACGCAGAGCTGCTGCTTGCCGACACTGCCTTCGACAAGTCATACCTGTGCACGCGCACCACATCACACGCACCATCCCGCACCTCGAGATCAGCATGCATCGGTGGTGCCAGAGGTAAATTGGCACCCTCCCTGTGTCGATGCACCCGTTGGTGCCAACGCCCACCATCTGCATATCGGCGTGTGATTGGTCCCTGGTGGGCGGTACCGCGTGCACTGTTTTGTGTTCATGGCCGCGGGCGCACTTACATGTCAGTGATGCCCTTGGCGCCATCAGCATCCTTACTTGCGATGTACGGCTCCACGATGCGCCAGAACCCCCACCCTTCCCCGCGGTGCTCTCCGGTCGGTGCAGGTGGATTGCTGGCCAGGTCCACATCGATCTTGTAGGCGTAGCGGATGCTGGCTTGGAGGTAGGTGGTCTGAATGCCCTGGAGAATAACGTTGTACGCGGCCTGCGCAGTGTTAGCGTTGTAGCTGCCGGCTCTGAGGGCGCCCTGCCCCGTGACAAAGGCGGCCATGATGTCCTCGTTGGCTTTGGCGGTGCTCTCAAGACCGGCAGTGTCGGAGAGTGTGCCGAAGTTGCCGCCGCGCTTGTCTGCCGTGCCGTATGGTGCACAGCTCTGGTCAGCGCCCGTGTAGTACGCCCACCCTTTGTCCCACTCCGCCACCGCTTCATGGTCCGCTCGGTTTCCCGCGGCACCCTGCGCACCCGCCACCACCCACCCGCCCGCCGCACACCTTCAGCGCGTGGCAGACCACGCTCCGCACTGTACGCCCTCTGCAGCGCGACCCAATACTGCCAAATGGCGCCTACTCCCCGCCTGGCCCTTCTCTCGTGCGCATGGAGCGCATCCACGCGGCCGCTCGTACGGACACCCAAGCGGCAGCACAGCAATTCGTCAGCCTGGCATCGAGCGCTCGCACACCATCTTCACGCAGACCACTGATCGTGTGCGCAATGCTGGTGTACAGCTCGCAGCTCGCGTGCAGCACAGTGTCGCAGCATAGCCCGCCCAGCCCAGCCAGCGCACCATGTTCAGAGCCGTGTGGAGGTGGGTGAGCGCGGTGTGCGTGAGCAGCGCATTCAGCACGGTCTTCTCAGTGCCTTCCGCACGCGCCCCGTCATCCGTCATGGCCCCAGTGCCGTCGATGGCCATCAGGGCAAAGTCGTCCATCCAGCGTGTGGAACTGTAGAAATCGCTGAAGTGGTCGTACTGCGCTGTGCCCGGGGCTGGGGTGGTGGCCAGGTCCTGCATGGGGTGCGCCACACAGCATCCCCCCTCGCGCCCTCCCACACTTCCGCGCGCTGAGTGCAGACACAAACCATCGCAGCTCTCACTCACACACTCCTCGAGCATTCAGCGCTCGATGCCGCATGCAACCGCATCCCATCGACATCCCATGCAGCCAGCTCATCGCGCTGCCCATATCCACGCATGCTCCCGCACCAGATCATTCAGGAGCACGTGATGCGTCTACAGCACAATCACCAGGGCTTGTCCCTCAGCTGGGCCCATGAATCACAGCAAAATCGCATATCTCCTATCTGCGTGCAGCACCATCCCAGCTGCACCCCCCAAAGCACAGCACAATGAAGCACACAAACGAGCCAGCTCGTGTGGTGTCACCATGCCACAGCTCGTACGTCAAGGCAAGCGCCACGCCCCCGCAGTCCGGATCCAAAGGCTTCACACCCCCGCACCTGAAGCACCACCGTGGCAGCTGAGTCGGCGGCGCCCGTGGTGTACGCGGCTTTCGTCCCAGTCCAGTCACTGTTGCCCAGCGAGCTCTTGATGGCACATGTCTCATCCGTCACACGGCGGTCACCCTCCACGTTGTTCACCGGGGTGTAGGTGGCTCCGCCAAGCGTGTATCCCTGTCCTGCTGTGCCCGTGCCGTAGGTGGCCTCCACGATGCTGCCTTCGGTGTGGCTGCCGCTGTCAGGGCAGAAGTAGAACTGGGCGCGGCACGCCGCCTCGGAGCAGGCGCTGGAGCTACCGGCATAGAAGGTTCCCACGGACCTCGATGGACACTGCGCCGCATTGCAGCAGCTGCACGTGCAGTCGTCCACGCCGCCAGGAGGGGGCGATGCCACCACAGAGCTCGACACCGGCGGACTCTGCTGCACCCCGTCGCAGTCGATGCTACCTGTGCCCTCCAGCACGCCGATGTCTGCTGAGCTCACGCCCGTGGGAAGCGCAGCCATGATCACATTCTTCGTCAGGCAGTAGTAGTAGTACGCAGAGCTGCTGCTTGCCGACACTGCCTTCGACAAGTCATACCTGTGCACGCGCACCACATCACACGCACCATCCCGCACCTCGAGATCAGCATGCATCGGTGGTGCCAGAGGTAAATTGGCACCCTCCCTGTGTCGATGCACCCGTTGGTGCCAACACCCACCATCTGCATATCGGCGTGTGATTGGTCCCTGGTGGGCGGTACCGCGTGCACTGTTTTGTGTTCATGGCCGCGGGCGCACTTACATGTCAGTGATGCCCTTGGCGCCATCAGCATCCTTACTTGCAATGTACGGCTCCACGATGCGCCAGAACCCCCACCCTTCCCCGCGGTGCTCTCCGGTCGGTGCAGGTGGATTGCTGGCCAGGTCCACATCGATCTTGTAGGCGTAGCGGATGCTGGCTTGGAGGTAGGTGGTCTGAATGCCCTGGAGAATAACGTTGTACGCGGCCTGCGCAGTGTCAGCGTTGTAGCTGCCGGCTCTGAGGGCGCCCTGCCCCGTGACAAAGGCGGCCATGATGTCCTCGTTGGCTTTGGCGGTGCTCTCAAGACCGGCAGTGTCGGAGAGTGTGCCGAAGTTGCCGCCGCGCTTGTCTGCCGTGCCGTATGGTGCACAGCTCTGGTCAGCGCCCGTGTAGTACGCCCACCCTTTGTCCCACTCCGCCACCGCTTCATGGTCCGCTCGGTTTCCCGCGGCACCCTGCGCACCCGCCACCACCCACCCGCCCGCCGCACACCTTCAGCGCGTGGCAGACCACGCTCCGCAATGTACGCCCTCTGCAGCGCGACCCAATACTGCCAAATGGCGCCTACTCCCCGCCTGGCCCTTCTCTCGTGTGAATGGAGCGCATCCACGCGGCCGCTCGTACGGACACCCAAGCGGCAGCACAGCAATTCGTCAGCCTGGCATCGAGCGCTCGCACACCATCTTCACGCAGACCACTGATCGTGTGCGCAATGCTGGTGTACAGCTCGCAGCTCGCGTGCAGCACAGTGTCGCAGCATAGCCCGCCCAGCCCAGCCAGCGCACCATGTTCAGAGCCGTGTGGAGGTGGGTGAGCGCGGTGTGCGTGAGCAGCGCATTCAGCACGGTCTTCTCAGTGCCTTCCGCACGCGCCCCGTCATCCGTCATGGCCCCAGTGCCGTCGATGGCCATCAGGGCAAAGTCGTCCATCCAGCGTGTGGAACTGTAGAAATCGCTGAAGTGGTCGTACTGCGCTGTGCCCGGGGCTGGGGTGGTGGCCAGGTCCTGCATGGGGTGCGCCACACAGCATCCCCCCTCGCGCCCTCCCACGCTTCCGCGCGCTGAGTGCAGACACAAACCATCGCAGCTCTCACTCACACACTCCTCGAGCATTCAGCGCTCGATGCCGCATGCAACCGCATCCCATCGACATCCCATGCAGCCAGCTCATCGCGCTGCCCATATCCACGCATGCTCCCGCACCAGATCATTCAGGAGCACGTGATGCGTCTACAGCACAATCACCAGGGCTTGTCCCTCAGCTGGGCCCATGAATCACAGCAAAATCGCATATCTCCTATCTGCGTGCAGCACCATCCCAGCTGCACCCCCCAAAGCACAGCACAATGAAGCACACAAACGAGCCAGCTCGTGTGGTGTCACCATGCCACAGCTCGTACGTCAAGGCAAGCGCCACGCCCCCGCAGTCCGGATCCAAAGGCTTCACACCCCCGCACCTGAAGCACCACCGTGGCAGCTGAGTCGGCGGCGCCCGTGGTGTACGCGGCTTTCGTCCCAGTCCAGTCACTGTTGCCCAGCGAGCTCTTGATGGCACATGTCTCATCCGTCACACGGCGGTCACCCTCCACGTTGTTCACCGGGGTGTAGGTGGCTCCGCCAAGCGTGTATCCCTGTCCTGCTGTGCCCGTGCTGTAGGTGGCCTCCACGATGCTGCCCTCGGTGTGGCTGCCGCTGTCAGGGCAGAAGTAGAACTGGGCGCGGCACGCCGCCTCGGAGCAGGCGCTGGAGCTACCGGCATAGAAGGTTCCCACGGACCTCGATGGACACTGCGCCGCATTGCAGCAGCTGCACGTGCAGTCGTCCACGCCGCCAGGAGGGGGCGATGCCACCACAGAGCTCGACACCGGCGGACTCTGCTGCACCCCGTCGCAGTCGATGCTACCTGTGCCCTCCAGCACGCCGATGTCTGCTGAGCTCACGCCCGTGGGAAGCGCAGCCATGATCACATTCTTCGTCAGGCAGTAGTAGTAGTACGCAGAGCTGCTGCTTGCCGACACTGCCTTCGACAAGTCATACCTGTGCACGCGCACCACATCACACGCACCATCCCGCACCTCGAGATCAGCATGCATCGGTGGTGCCAGAGGTAAATTGGCACCCTCCCTGTGTCGATGCACCCGTTGGTGCCAACGCCCACCATCTGCATATCGGCGTGTGATTGGTCCCTGGTGGGCGGTACCGCGTGCACTGTTTTGTGTTCATGGCCGCGGGCGCACTTACATGTCAGTGATGCCCTTGGCGCCATCAGCATCCTTACTTGCGATGTACGGCTCCACGATGCGCCAGAACCCCCACCCTTCCCCGCGGTGCTCTCCGGTCGGTGCAGGTGGATTGCTGGCCAGGTCCACATCGATCTTGTAGGCGTAGCGGATGCTGGCTTGGAGGTAGGTGGTCTGAATGCCCTGGAGAATAACGTTGTACGCGGCCTGCGCAGTGTTAGCGTTGTAGCTGCCGGCTCTGAGGGCGCCCTGCCCCGTGACAAAGGCGGCCATGATGTCCTCGTTGGCTTTGGCGGTGCTCTCAAGACCGGCAGTGTCGGAGAGTGTGCCGAAGTTGCCGCCGCGCTTGTCTGCCGTGCCGTATGGTGCACAGCTCTGGTCAGCGCCCGTGTAGTACGCCCACCCTTTGTCCCACTCCGCCACCGCTTCATGGTCCGCTCGGTTTCCCGCGGCACCCTACGCACCCGCCACCACCCACCCGCCCGCCGCACACCTTCAGCGCGTGGCAGACCACGCTCCGCACTGTACGCCCTCTGCAGCGCGACCCAATACTGCCAAATGGCGCCTACTCCCCGCCTGGCCCTTCTCTCGTGCGCATGGAGCGCATCCACGCGGCCGCTCGTACGGACACCCAAGCGGCAGCACAGCAATTCGTCAGCCTGGCATCGAGCGCTCGCACACCATCTTCACGCAGACCACTGATCGTGTGCGCAATGCTGGTGTACAGCTCGCAGCTCGCGTGCAGCACAGTGTCGCAGCATAGCCCGCCCAGCCCATCCAGCGCACCATGTTCAGAGCCGTGTGGAGGTGGGTGAGCGCGGTGTGCGTGAGCAGCGCATTCAGCACGGTCTTCTCAGTGCCTTCCGCACGCGCCCCGTCATCCGTCATGGCCCCAGTGCCGTCGATGGCCATCAGGGCAAAGTCGTCCATCCAGCGTGTGGAACTGTAGAAATCGCTGAAGTGGTCGTACTGCGCTGTGCCCGGGGCTGGGGTGGTGGCCAGGTCCTGCATGGGGTGCGCCACACAGACGCCCCCTTACATATCTCCTTTCTCCACATCCTCACAACTTTATTCTCATGTGCAATAAGACTCATTGTTTTATGACTTTTAAAGATTTCGAGATGCTTTTGAAGCAAATTTGCAGCTTAATATTGCGCTGACCAGCGTTTTCCTTTTTCACAGGAAGGCACTCTTGCAGCTCGTCGACTCGTTCGCCGCAACTTAACTTTCGCGTGCTCGGGGATTCGCGTTGGAGCTCAGGTTATGCACCACTATTTCACTTTAGCAGCTTACACTAAAAGCAAAAGCCCAAAAGATAGCAAGGTTGCACCTGTAGACTTCCATTTTCATAAGTTCTCTTCACTCCAGTCCAATCCGATGCCGCCAGCATGTCTTTAATCGCACAGGTATCCGTTGTGATCGCCAGATTGTCATCGACATTGTTCACAGAGGTGTATGTCGAGCCAGCCAGATTTGAGCTAGCAGATTGCCCGGAGACAAGTCCATCGCTTCTGAATAGCACCAATGAAATAAGTACTAAAACTACGTTCCGCGGGACTGTTACTTTGTACTCTGAATTCGAACTAAGCGAAGTCATTTGATAGGCCCTGCAGGCAGGTAACTGCAACAAATCCAATTCGTTCACTTGCTTAGGTCGCCGAGCGGTGGCTTCTGAATAGATCGGCTGATTGCTAATATCTACAAAGTCACGTAGTGTTGATATTTCTGCTTGAGGCTACCTTTTCGCACTTACATAATTTCAAACACCATGGTATCAACATTCCACGAGAAAAGGCATTCATCATTGCGAAGCGGCCTGATAGGGCACACAATTTTTTAGAAATATCATATAAGATCGGCACAGACTTATCTTAAAACTCTAAGCTAATAATGGAATCCGACACTTCCCCGACGTCGCATCTTGCCTTGAGACTTGCTGTTTTTCTACGTCGTTTCAGGTCCTGAACTATCTTAAAAGATATGAATTCAGATATGAGAATGATGATTGTATACGACACGTTTTGCTCCCACACGCTACCGCACGCGACATGAGTACGCGTCACGAGCCATCGCCCGCCATTGCCTATGCCTAATTGCCATCAACGCAGAGGGAGCTGCAGAGGCCGCACAGGCACTATGACACGCTCGTGCGCACAGGCACTATGACACGCTCGTGCGCACAGGCACTATGACACGCTCGTGCGCACAGACACTATGCCACGCTCGTGTGCACAGGCACTATGACACGCTCGTGCGCACAGGCACTATGACACGCCATCGCCATCAGACCGAAATCAGATATGAGAATGGTGTAACCTCTGCTCCTTATGATTTGGAACCGGACGAAATTACTTTAATCAGCAGCAGCAAAGCGCGAATCCCAACGGGCGACACAGACGAACTTCCGATCTCACGATCGCCAGACGCTAACGATGACAGTGTCACCGCAGTCGCGTACATGTACCGCGACGCAACCGTGACGCTATGGCATGCTCGGACGAAAAACGAAAGGCGCTTGCATTGCAGATTGTGTCACACAGTCGATCGTCCAATTAAAATGCTACAGTAGTAGATACACTCTGTATAATTATCTGTATAATTAAGATTATACAGATTAAGTGCGCGTACCGCTACGCAATGATCGACTACTCCAATGGCCTAGTGGAGATCTTTTAGATCGATCCGCCTAGTACGACACGTTTTGCTCCCACACGCTACCGCACGCGACATGAGTACGCGTCACGAGCCATCGCCCGCCATTGCCTATGCCTAATTGCCATCAACGCAGAGGGAGTAGGCCTACAGCAATTTCATGACCTAATCAAAAGTGCATTTTCGATGACGACGATGACTCGAAAATTACGCCAGACACTGTGTATAAAATTATTTTCGATCTGACGGTACAATTACATGTACACAGTCATCGGACGCAGATAAATCGGTGTTGGGAAGCTCGAGACAGTTTGAAACTGTTTATTAATCACTTTCGACTTTCGTTCACTTCAAAATACACCGCTGCTGTTGACCCGGGTCAGCAGCAGCGGTGTATTTTTTATCATATATTATTGCACGACATACCATACAGCATATCACAGTGCATATATGCATACACTCCTCAAGTGCGAACTCATGTCAAACTGCACGTGATCAGCTTCGCCTCCCTTGCGCGAAGATGATCACGTGAGGTTAGCCATCCGCACTACAACGCGCCCGCACGAACAAACGTAGCCACAAACATGTATTCAAGTAGCTTGTGTCACGCACAATAAAAAAGTTTATAGGTTGCCAGGTTTGTTCATTTCACTTGAGTGGATGAACAATCTACGTGACCTAGGCGACTCCCCGGAATGCCGGTGCTCAAGGAATGGTATACATTCCTTGACGCAACCATAGTACCGTGCTTGCTTAACGTCCGTTAAGCAAGCATAGTGCAAGGCATACGATAAGTTCCAAATAAGTTCAACCGGGTGAAACGCGAATGGCTGCAGATTTCAGCGCTCTCCGCAAACCCAAACCCGATGGCGGCATCCTACCCTACCGGATGCTGGAAAGCGCATGTCCGGACACCGCAGGAGGGTCAAAGGCATACATAAGTCCTCTATATATGCCTTTTTAAAACTACCTACGGTGTCCGAATTTCCCATGATGTTGTTTTTCACTGATTTTCAGAGGCCGCGGCATCATCCGCTCAGCCGGTGTAGCTCCCGTTCCACGTCTCTAGGCCACGTGGCAAAAAACGGACACCGTACGGCGACCCGTTGACGCCTTTTTAGGCTATGGTCAACGGGCCGAAGACTCTCGACCTCGCGAAGTGCGCGAAAAAACTACTTCATAGCTCGCGACAGGTCCGCTGTTGAAGTTTTGAATTCAAGAAATCTGGACGGCAAGAACCAGGTTCTAAAGGAAAAGCAAGGCTCGCGATCGCCGCATTCAGATTCTTGGTCAATTCTGTCACTGTCATGTCCGTCATAGATTATACGTAAATTACAGGATTAAAATTGGAGACAAATTGCTGTAAGGCCGCACAGGCACTATGCCACGCTCGTGCGCACAGGCACTATGACACGCTCGTGCGCACAGGCACTATGACACGCTCGTGCGCACATACACTATGCCACGCTCGTGTGCACAGGCACTATGACACGCTCGTGCGCACAGGCACTATGACACGCTCGTGCGCACAGGCACTATGACACGCTCGTGCGCACAGACACTATGCCACGCTCGTGTGCACAGGCACTATGACACGCTCGTGCGCACAGGCACTATGACACGCCATCGCCATCAGACCGAAATCAGATATGAGAAGAAAAAACTTAATCAATTTAACCACGCTAACCTAGCCAAGCAAGTAGCCGCTCATTGGCCTTTGCACGAACGGTGGGATCCATATCAGAGTTCGAGGCAATCAAAGAAACTATTTTGATGTCTTCACGTTCCTTAGTTTCCCTAGCATGTTGCGCATCTTGCTCAAGCTGTGCCTGCCGAGTTTGCTGATTCACAAAGTCACGGTGCGCGTTGCATGCTTCAACTATTGCGACATCAGCATTCGAAGGCGCCCCTACCTCTTTTTTCACCGTTACTTTTTTCTTTTGCTGAGGGAGGGAGGAAGCACCACCCACCCCCTCATCAAGTTTCTTCACGACGGCGGACTTGAGCTGCAAGGACTCGATGGCGAGCCACCAATAGTAGAGGGATGCATCGGCCTTCTCGTTCTTCACCGAGTTCAAATACTGGAACCTTTCACCCTCGTTAAAGCCACTCTTCTCGTAGTTGGCACACAAAATTGTGAGGGATGCGCGCTTGCGTGTGTAAACAAACTTGAGCTGTTCCGCAGATCTAGTGTGGACTAGGATATTGGGGTTGTGACCGGTGTAGTGTATTGAATCCCATGTCTCGTCAAGGGGCTCAAGAATCTGAACCCTACATGTTGGGTCGTTGAATTCCTGTGCGAAAACCTCCCACACTGGTGGGAGGTTCCGATCGTCTAGCTCTTGTTGGCGCGCAAGACGAAAAAGGCGCTGCACAGTTGACGTGAGAGATGCTTTGGAAAAAAGGGATGCAAAGCGAATATGCTCTGCAGCTATCCAAGATGGCTGACGTGTGGCATGCGATTTGCCACAAAGGCATTGCTTGGAGGTTGGGTTGGGAGGAGGGCCATCGTCGTCAGGGTTTTCGTCGTCGTCGGGGTTGTCTTCGTCGCCATCCTCACCCCCTTCAACGTGGGTCGCATTCTCAACTGCTGCTGCGCTAGCTGCTGCTGAAACTGTTAAAGGTATAGCAAGGACATCACTTGTTGCGCCTTCGCTTCGCGAAGGGGCGGCTTCCAATTGGGTGGGAGGGGTGGGGCTTGAGGGAGCATCAGCTTCAAGGACAATGGGGGAGGAGGGAGGAAAAGATTCCAAGGAGGTCCTTTTTTTTTATTCATAGCCCTACGTTTGGCAGCGCCCTCACGATCTAATCTACGCTTCCTTTCCTTTTTGGCTTCCTCTTCTTCTTCTTTGGTGGTGGGTTTGGGTCCTGGCGGGTGAAATGGCGCAGCGGGATTCCCAGTCTGTTTCGTAGCCCTGGCAAGTCTAGGGGATGAGCGAAGGGCAAAGGGGGAAGAATGTTGGGAAGGTGAGTTTTTGGGGGATGGAGAGGTTTGACTTCGAGTAATGGGGGAGAAAGGCGACGTGGGTTTGGCAGTAACTTGGAAGGGAAAGGAAGGGGAGGAAGGAGGTTCATCGGAGGACATTTTACGTGGAGAGGCGAGCCAGGCGTGGGGAATGAAAGGCTGTGTTTTTTTTCCGAAAATTGGCGAGGAGAAAGGAATAGGACATGCGTCGCATGCGTCGCCCAAGAGTCGCCAATGTTCCAAAAACACAAAAGGCACGAGTCGCTTTTCCGACGTGGCACGAAGATTTAGTCGCCAAAAAGTCGCATCTGTCCAAAGCCGTCCAAGCAATCGGGCCTCCATCAGATCCAAGGATGCACAGAGGACGCTGCGACGAAAAACGACAAAAGATGCTTTATGTCACTCGAATGTTACTCCAAACATCTCTGGGGACTTGGGGGTCGCCAGAGATGTTTGGAGTAACATTCGAGTAACATGCAAGCGTCGCCCGTCGCATTTCGTCGCATTTCGTCGCGTGCAGCCAATCAGCGTGCCGTGATCAAACGACGCGTCGCTTTTGTCGTCGCCGAGTAACGTGACACCATTCCATAGAATCACCCTGAGTACAGTACGCGTCACGAGCCATCGCCCGCCATTGCCTATGCCTAACCCCATATTGTAGACAGGAAACCTCCTGCTATTTTACGATTCTGCTATTTTCCACGTCAGTACATCGCCAATCAGAATCCAGAACGGAAAATAGCAGACTTCCATTTTCGAAGCTCGAAAATAGTAATGGAAACGATTCCCATTGGTTCGCAGACTCTCGAAAATAGCAATGCAAGTCGCAGCGATTGGTCGAACAGATCCTGCCATTTTCGAAATTTGTGCCGTCATGGAACGTCAACGTCATGATTTTTATTCCCTCTGCGACTGTCGCTTCCATGTTCTATTGTTATTTATTAAATATGCAGTTTTAACTCAACGCGGAACGCTTCCTCTCCCGCAGTGTGCCCCTGTCCCGTGAAGGAAAGATCTCTAAGATTGTATCCTAATCTGAGTGACCTTTTGCTACAAAATATTATCACATATTCCTACTCAGTATGTGGGTACCCGTTTCGCAAAGAAAGGTAGCCTATATCGCATCTATTGCGGGTTTCAAATCCTGCAATCCCGCCCGCTTCCGCCAAATGAACGCGTTAGCCCACAGCGAGATGTGTGGTTGACCGTTCAGTCTGTGCAAATTATTCCAGGAAGACAACACATATGAAATAATATTTCTTCTGACGCTTCCCTCCAAGGCATGGTATCGATTGTTTGATATTCTGATACTATCAATATATCAGAATATCACAATCAATTGATAGTGAATTTGTGCACTATCAGAATATTGGAATTAATTGATACCTCATGTCTAATCATCAGAATTGATTGATTCCCGAGGGCAATAATCAGAATTGATTGATCCCACGGCCTAAACAATCAAAATCGATTGATGCTTGGATTGAACGATTACAATCGATTGAATCAATGATCCAGTTCCGGCGTGCCCTATCGCGATCCAACAAACGCATATGTGGGATTCTTTTTGGTCAATAACGCAATAGTGTGAGAACGGCGTCTCCATCCATCTTGGGCAAATCAATGTAAAATAATAATATGATCGAGTTTGGGATAGTGATTGGTCATTGGGCGGGGTTCATGAACAATGGGTATATAAATACACTGTCGTGGCAGGTTTTGAATTCCCTTTCATTATTTCAAAAACCATGGATGAATGAACGCGGACGTGGAAAACAACATAATCAGGCGAAACCAGTTTTCAGGGGCAGGGGCGCGATGAAGCGCACACCGCAAACGCCTTTCGACCCTGTCGGAAGTGACGTGATGCCAAATACAAGATCCGTGATATAAAAACAAAGCGTGCAGCAAATGGTGATGTTGCACAATAATGGCTTATGGGTTGGAAGAATTTTCCTGAATTGAAACACGGCACTTGGGAGCCTATAGAAAACCGAGTTGGCCACGCGGGGAACCAACGTCGGCGACCTGCGCGAAGGAGCACGTGAAGTAGGGTGGGGAATGGGTAAGGTGCATTTAAAACAATTGATGCTTCATATGTATGCGTGAATCAAAATCAATTGATACTGCCCGTTGAGCTATCAGAATCGATTGATCATACTAGCCAAGAATCGGAATTGATTGATGTCCTGCCTCGACATATCAGAATCGATTGATTAGATATGTTGTGAATCAGAATTGATTGATTAGAAAAGTAAAATAATCAAAAACTATCGATACCGCCCGGACCAACTGATACCATGCCTTGCTTCCCTCATCCGATGCTCATTCCCGCTTGCAAACGAGCGCGCGAATAGGGAAGAAACCCTAGCGGAAACATGAACGCGGTTGACATTCCCGTTTCCGCTAGAGATGACATTGCACTGTCAAAAGCTCAGTATGTGTTTATTGCGCTTCTGTGAGATACGTGATATGCTCATGTTGTGCAGTATGCGTCCCTGCTGGGCGTACGTCGAGATGACTGGCTCGAAATACGCCCATTACCCCCCCTCACAAAAACCATCCAGCATCCTAAATCCTGGACGGATCTTGCTCGCACAAAACGTATGTTGTTTCTAACACTTATTAAAATGCATATGCCAAGTTATATCGTGTTTGGTGTACGTTAGTATACTGAAAAAAACGGCCGCTGAACAGTGACTTACGGGGTCACGGCCAGCGGTCCAACAGAGCGGAAAACTTGCAGCGAAAGACAGTTTTTCGGTATTGCCAGTCGAGTTTCTCGCCCTAAACTGTCGAATGCTATTTTCGCGCTGCTATTTTCCATCCTGGATTCTGGATTCTGAATTCTGGATTCTGATTGGCACAGATGGAAAATAGCAGAATCGTAAAATAGCAGGAGGTTTCCTGTCTACAACATGGGGTAATGCCCTGTTGCCATCAGACCGAAATTTCATAATACCATACTGTACACGCAGAGGGAGCAGCGGAGACTATGACACGCTCGTGCGCACAGGCACTATGACACGCTCGTGCGCACAGGCACTATGCCACGCTCGTGCACACATGCACTATGACACGCTCGTGCGCACAGGCACTATGACACGCTCGTGCGCACAGGCACTATGCCACGCTCGTGCGCACATGCACTATGACACGCTCGTGTGCACAGGCACTATGACACGCTCGTGCGCACAGGCACTATGACACGCTTGTTGGATATATAGCCCTGACTATATATCTTGGTGAACTCCGCTCACAGGTTGATACAAACTCAGAATGTGTTAGCATAAAAGATAGCTAACGGTAGTATACCGAAACCCTACGGATTGTCACCCGAGTATTGTACGGAGTATTGTGTACAGACACTAGGCAAGTGACAATGTGGCTAGTGATAGTGTGCTAGATATGACACTCTGACTGTCACATCCTATAGTAGGGTGTATGACTGTCACTTGTCCGAACCCTAGCACCATAGCGCATTATTTGGGCCCCGAACAAACTTTTCCCAACTCGCATACTTATGTTCGAGCTATCCCTCACCCCTGGGCCATTCGAATCGATGGTCGAAATTTCGCGAAAGATAACGATATGACAATCCGAAAAAACTGGATTCCGAACCAAAAATGAGCTGTTTTGGGATAAGCTCGCTCTCTTGCTGCCATCTTCCACACATGCACACCACACGAAATCCGGCATGCGTCGGTGTACATGCCCCCCACTATACAACAACATCAACGCTGGTGCACACCCCACGAATCTACGAGATTTAAGTCATACTCATGGGGGGCTTGTAACATGGGTACCTCAGTGGCTGAATTGTGCTGCAACACTGCCATGGTGACCCTTACTGCCCCTGTAAAATCAACATCTCACACTCATCCAAGTGGCGTAAAATTCCGTGTACACTCGACCACGCTCGTGTAGACATCCCAAGTGCATGATGCGACCATGTCGTGGCAATACATGCAGCTGCAGCTGGCGATTTGTGGGGTACAACCATCGTCCCCAGGTGGACATGGGGAAGACTGTCACATCGATACTCTGGGCATATTTTCAGACTACTGTACCACATGCAGCCAACAACCTGTGGGAGGTCAAGGGCTGAAATCGAGGCAAATTCGATACGCCCGAGCTAGAACCGACCTGTGCCAACAGTTTGAGTGGCCTCATGCCCAACTTAAGTCAATTCGCCGGTGGTCATTCACATTCTCGGCCGATCAAGTGCAACCATGATTGTGCCATGGCTATTTCAGCCAGCCTACGTATGTACCCCTCTGTCCACACGCATGGGAACTAGGGTGTAAGGGCTCCATCGGGCAAATGGACACCGTATTCGAATTCTACGCAAAAAACTACGTCAAATATGTCGAACCCATCGAGTTTAATCCAATGGAACTCCGTTCAACGATTTTTTACAAATCCCGAACAAGACTCGTAGAGCATTCACGCCGAAACCCTAAATTCATCCCATTGACTTGCACCGCACAATTTTCGATACCTGATCAGCTCAAATGCACAAAACAAGTTCAGATTCGTGTTCCTTGCAAAAAACTACGTCATGTATGTCGGACCCACGTATTGCGCCGCACCAATACTTCACCCAACACCATGCTCACTCAGCGCACTCCTCACACTTAACCTTTTTTACAGGTGGACATGGGGAGGTAGCCCCTCATTTGTGTCGCACGGGGTATTTTATTTGTCGTGTCGCAAAAGATTCGTTTATATTAACGACGCTTCGCAGCTTTTTCAGAAATATGTTGTTTTTCATTTCGTTTCCCTTAAAGGAGCGAAACAGGTTTCCTGGAAAAAAGTGACATCAACAGGCCACACCGCAGGAGCTGTCCCTCAAAAATTATGCCGTTGGAAATTTTTCGAAAATTTTCTGCCCATGTCAGCAGTCCTACCCCGGATTGTGTCGAGCGCTCGCGCTTTACCGGCCAATCATGATACGATAGCATATCAGCAGTCCTACCCCGGATTCTTTCGACCGACAACGAGAGAAACGTTTAACAATTCAAAATTATACCACGAAGATATATATGCTGTTTTTCATCCATGTCAGCAGTCCTACCCCGGATTGTGTCGAGCGCTCGCGCTTTACCGGCCAATCATGATACGATAGCATCTCAGCAGTCCTACCCCGGATTCTTTCGACCGATCGTTCGTAACCGACAACGAGAGACACGGGTAACAATTCCATATTTTACCCCGAAGATATGTGGAATTTACAATTATGAATTTGTCGCAAAACTGCTCTAACAGGTTTACCGATCTCAACATCATCATCAGCAGTCCTACCCCGGATTGTTTCGGCCGATCGCTAGTAACCGACAACGAGAGACACGGGTAACAATTCCATATTTTACCCCGAAGATATGCGGAATTTACAATTATTTACGCATCTCGTCATTCAAGATCATCTCACCACTCCTATCGGCGGCGCGGCCCGGACAAAAGTGGATATGGTATGATCCTGGTCGGCAACGTTTTCATTTTTCTCCAAGCTCTTATCTTGCGCCTACCTGCTCGCTGTCTCAGCGCGCGGCTTGTGTTTTTGTTTGATTAATGATTTTTGCGCGCTACTTTTCTTTAGCGATATTTCATATCGAGCATGTTTTCGTGTGCATGCGTGGAACCCGGCGGGGGGGCGTTCCTGCGATGTTCTTCCATGAGCCGCATCCCACCAGCAGCCCATCCTGCGATACATGGATGATTGGAGGCCGTCGGGCGTCTTTGCATCCCGCCTGACGGTTTGGGTTCAATTTTCAACAGGAATTCTTCCTTCCTGAGCAGCGCTCTGTTTTTTTGCAGGTTTATGCTGTGCCTTTTCTGAAGGCGCCAGCAACGGCCATAGTGTATAATTCATGCTGTGCCTTTTCTGAAGCCGCCAGCAACGTTCCTGGCGGCATCTTTCCCTCTGGCCCTACTAAGCTGAAGGGGTGCTTGGAGACCGGCGGGATTCTCCGACGGGTTGGGTTCGATTCCCAACGTCTTTACTAACCAGCGTTTCGTTTTTTGCAGGTTTTGTTTTTTACGCCGAGCATCCTTTTATGCCGCCAGCAGAGTGCTCGCGGCATCCTGTGACTTCCAGCTCTGTTTAGGTTTCGCCGATTATTGATGTTCAGAATTTTAGATTTTCCACCCACTGTTCCGCTGCTGTTTCCAAAACGTCTATTTTCTACGTAGACGCCCACCCGAGGGTGAAATGCGGACAGCAGTTGGCTGTCGGTATTGGGTTCGATCCCCAACGTCCTGACTGATTCGCTGTTCGTGTGCTGCAGGAAACGTTTTGGTTCTGAAGATTTTGGAACGTGCGCTGTGCTCTAGTTTCCTAGTTTAGATTTTCATATCGCCCTCGGGTAGTTGAATCCTTGTATTAGAAACTAGCAGCCTAGTAGTAATAAGTATTTATGCTAATATTTTTTAAGAGAGTAATCGGTTTTTCTCTTAGTATCTTTATCCATCTGAAATGCTTGCTTGCTTGCTACTCATGTATGCCTCGTGCTATATGAATGTCCCCAAGTGATCGTATAATACACCTGTGTTTTATGTAATATTCGCGGTACTACTCGTTCAGTAATTTTGTTTTTCAAGTCATAATCGCGGTACTATTCGTTTGTGTTCCCCCTAGCTTAATTTCATTTTCGGAAATTTTCTGTGAATTTTCACGACAGAAATGAGCGTGGTACTCATGATTGTCGCACCTGCGACAAATATGAGCCCCCGGCTCATTTCTGTCGCACGGTATAATTCCAATCTGTCTTGCGACACGACAAATAAAATACCCGGTGCGACAAATTTGAAGTGCTACCACATGGGGAAGACTGTCACATCGATACTCTGGGCATATTTTCAGACTACTGTACCACATGCAGCCAACAACTTGTGGGAGGTCAAGGGCTGAAATCGAGGCAAATTCGATTCGCCCGAGCTAGAACCGACCTGTGCCAACAGTTTGAGTGGCCTCATGCCCAACTTAAGTCAATTCGCCGGTGGTCATTCACATTCTCGGCCGATCAAGTGCAACCATGTGCCATGGCTATTTCAGCCAGCCTACGTATGTACCCCTCTGTCCACACGCATGGGAACTAGGGTGTAAGGGCTCCATCGGGCAAATGGACACCGTATTCGAATTCTACGCAAAAAACTACGTCAAATATGTCGAACCCGTCGAGTTTAATCCAATGGAACTCCGTTCAACGATTTTTTACAAATCCCGAACATGACTCGTAGAGCATTCACGCCGAAACCCTAAATTCATCCCATTGACTTGCACCGCACAATTTTCGATACCTGATCAGCTCAAATGCACAAAACAAGTTCGGATTCGTGTTCCTTGCAAAAAACTACGTCATGTATGTCGGACCCACGTATTGCGCCGCACCAATACTTCACCCAACACCATGCTCACTCAGCGCACTCCTCACACTTAACCTTTTTTAGGGAAAAAGTTCGCTGCATCTCCAGGTCCCACAGGGCCGCATTTCCTCTGAGCACCATAGCGCATTATTTGGGCCCCGAACAAACTTTTCCCAACTCGCATACTTATGTTCAAGCTATCCCTCACCCCTGGGCCATTCGAATCGATGGTCGAAATTTCGCGAAAGATAACGATATGACAATCCGAAAAAACTGGATTCCGAACCAAAAATGAGCTGTTTTGGGATAAGCTCTCTTGCTGCCACCTTCCACACCTGCACACCACACGAAATCCGGCATGCGTCGGTGTACATGCCCCCCACTATACAACAACATCAACGCTGGTGCACACCCCATGAATCTACGCGATTTAAGTCATACTCATGGGGGGCTTGTAACATGGGTACCTCAGTGGCTGAATTGTGCTGCAACACTGCCATGGTGACCCTTACTGCCCCTGTAAAAACAACATCTCACACTCTTCCAAGTGGCGTAAAATTCCGTGTACACTCGACCACGCTCGTGTAGACATCCCAAGTGCATGATGCGACCATGTCGTGGCAATACATGCAGCTGCAGCTGGCGATTTGTGGGGTACAACCATCTTCCCCAGGTGGACATGGGGAAGACTGTCACATCGATACTCTGGGCATATTTTCAGACTACTGTACCACATGCAGCCAACAACCTGTGGGAGGTCAAGGGCTGAAATCGAGGCAAATTCGATACGCCCGAGCTAGAACCGACCTGTGCCAACAATTTGAGTGGCCTCATGCCCAACTTAAGTCAATTCGCCGGTGGTCATTCACATTCTCGGCCGATCAAGTGCAACCATGTGCCATGGCTATTTCAGCCAGCCTACGTATGTACCCCTCTGTCCACACGCATGGGAACTAGGGTGTAAGGGCTCCATCGGGCAAATGGACACCGTATTCGAATTCTACGCAAAAAACTACGTCAAATATGTCGAACCCATCGAGTTTAATCCAATGGAACTCCGTTCAACGATTTTTTACAAATCCCGAACAAGACTCGTAGAGCATTCACGCCGAAACCCTAAATTCATCCCATTGACTTGCACCGCACAATTTTCGATACCTGATCAGCTCAAATGCACAAAACAAGTTCAGATTCGTGTTCCTTGCAAAAAACTACGTCATGTATGTCGGACCCACGTATTGCGCCGCACCAATACTTCACCCAACACCATGCTCACTCAGCGCACTCCTCACACTTAACCTTTTTTAGGGAAAAAGTTCGCTGCATCTCCAGGTCCCACAGGGCCGCATTTCCTCTGAGCACCATAGCGCATTATTTGGGCCCCGAACAAACTTTTCCCAACTCGCATACTTATGTTCAAGCTATCCCTCACCCCTGGGCCATTTGAATCGATGGTCGAAATTTCGCGAAAGATAACGATATGACAATCCGAAAAAACTGGATTCCGAACCAAAAATGAGCTGTTTTGGGATAAGCTCTCTTTCTTGCTGCCACCTTCCACACCTGCACACCACACGAAATCCGGCATGCGTCGGTGTACATGCCCCCCACTATACAACAACATCAACGCTGGTGCACACCCCATGAATCTACGCGATTTAAGTCATACTCATGGGGGGCTTGTAACATGGGTACCTCAGTGGCTGAATTGTGCTGCAACACTGCCATGGTGACCCTTACTGCCCCTGTAAAAACAACATCTCACACTCATCCAAGTGGCGTAAAATTCCGTGTACACTCGACCACGCTCGTGTAGACATCCCAAGTGCATGATGCGACCATGTCGTGGCAATACATGCAGCTGCAGCTGGCGATTTGTGGGGTACAACCATCTTCCCCAGGTGGACATGGGGAAGACTGTCACATCGATACTCTGGGCATATTTTCAGACTACTGTACCACATGCAGCCAACAACCTGTGGGAGGTCAAGGGCTGAAATCGAGGCAAATTCGATACGCCCGAGCTAGAACCGACCTGTGCCAACAATTTGAGTGGCCTCATGCCCAACTTAAGTCAATTCGCCGGTGGTCATTCACATTCTCGGCCGATCAAGTGCAACCATGTGCCATGGCTATTTCAGCCAGCCTACGTATGTACCCCTCTGTCCACACGCATGGGAACTAGGGTGTAAGGGCTCCATCGGGCAAATGGACACCGTATTCGAATTCTACGCAAAAAACTACGTCAAATATGTCGAACCCGTCGAGTTTAATCCAATGGAACTCCGTTCAACGATTTTTTACAAATCCCGAACAAGACTCGTAGAGCATTCACGCCGAAACCCTAAATTCATCCCATTGACTTGCACCGCACAATTTTCGATACCTGATCAACTCAAATGCACAAAACAAGTTCAGATTCGTGTTCCTTGCAAAAAACTACGTCATGTATGTCGGACCCACGTATTGCGCCGCACCAATACTTCACCCAACACCATGCTCACTCAGCGCACTCCTCACACTTAGCCTTTTTTAGGGAAAAAGTTCGCTGCATCTCCAGGTCCCACAGGGCCGCATTTCCTCTGAGCACCATAGCGCATTATTTGGGCCCCAAACAAACTTTTCCCAACTCGCATACTTATGTTCAAGCTATCCCTCACCCCTGGGCCATTCGAATCGATGGTCGAAATTTCGCGAAAGATAACGATATGACAATCCGAAAAAACTGGATTCCGAACCAAAAATGAGCTGTTTTGGGATAAGCTCTCTTGCTGCCACCTTCCACACCTGCACACCACACGAAATCCGGCATGCGTCGGTGTACATGCCCCCCACTATACAACAACATCAACGCTGGTGCACACCCCACGAATCTACGCGATTTAAGTCATACTCATGGGGGGCTTGTAACATGGGTACCTCAGTGGCTGAATTGTGCTGCAACACTGCCATGGTGACCCTTACTGCCCCTGTAAAAACAACATCTCACACTCATCCAAGTGGCGTAAAATTCCGTGTACACTCGACCACGCTCGTGTAGACATCCCAAGTGCATGATGCGACCATGTCGTGGCAATACATGCAGCTGCAGCTGGCGATTTGTGGGGTACAACCATCTTCCCCAGGTGGACATGGGGAAGACTGTCACATCGTTAATGTATCGATAAAACGCCAATGAATCCCATATTTGCCCAAATTGAAACAAAACCACAGGAATCTATTACATAAAATTATCCATAACCGGGAATGACAACCAGCCCAACAGATTTGTTAGATAGACAAGTGTATAAATTAATGGCATCTTCTTGTGCCTGTTTACACGGACATTTTGGTATGGCAACCGAAGTAATATGAATACATTTATCTGACGACAGCCTCACTTCCCTACAATTGCATGCCACATTTGGAGGCCAACAACTTTAGATACGGGTACTGCAGATTATATGATGTTTATCAGATTATTTTGTCTATTGGGTGTGTTCTGAACACACATTAGTTGAGGCTACGCACTAAGCACCCACGGGATCAATATGTGCAAAACCATGTTTTTTTTGAAGAAAAATAATCTCATCCAAAAGTGGCCAGTATGCCATGTGCTCTTCTCTCTCCATCATGTGCTCAAGCTCGATTTTTCGTGCCAGGATTTCTTCTTCCATGAAATCTCCAACGAGAAGAGGTGGAAGCTGAGACAAAAAGTTGTAGAGCTCAAGAAATTTATTGGCTCCCACACCTTCAATGACCATTTGCTGCAGTGCTAGACGTCGCTCAGCTGGGTTCATATCTGGGCTTTTTGGCGAAGGCTCATCACGAGTCACGAAATCGTCATCTGAAATGTCTTTGATTGCCAACACATTTTCCTCCTTTGCTGCTCTTTTCTGACCATTAAGTGTTCCATGGCGATCTCGCAACGATTGAATGGGCAAGGCAAACACCTCTTTAGCTTCAGAAGAACACCATGACTCTTTCATATCAACAGTGACTTTCTCTGCCCGAGCGACTGCCTTTTCATGAGCAGCGTTCAATGCTTCTTTGATAGAATTTTTTCTTGCTGTATCCTCATCGATATCTTCGGCTGTATCTTTGTCGTCATCACTGCGCCACAGCTCAAACAACATTAAACAGTATGACAGTAGCACATAAACAATAAGATATCACATATATCCACAGTGGCCGCGTTCATGCGTGATCACAAACAAATAATGTCCACACTATTAAATGCAATATTCCCAGATCTACGTTTGATATAAGTTCTCTGGCAATTGCATGCCAGAATCAGGCATGCCATCAGATTAGAAAGAAGCATACATATATACTAGGAAAAGTATGAGCACAGACTCTCAGATGTGTTAACAAATGACTGAGAATGAAAATGATGTACTATTGTGTGCAGTAACAGAGTACAGATATATAAAAAAGTACACGTAGGATTGTAGAACCTTGTACAAGAGTAACTTGTACAGTTTTGGAGCTGAGGACTCATGAGATAAAACTTTGTGCAAGACACTGATCCGATTCACTATCATGATAATTCAAAAGACACAATTAAGTGTATGCGATGATATACTAAAACTCAAAAAGTGTACATATGAGTTTTAGTAGAGGTTGTGTTTCCTACATACCTTTGTGGTATATTAAAAAACAATTGCAAGGTCAACATTCTTTGCAACCAATGTCATTATGAAAACTTTCTCGATACAGCAATTCATAGGTTATGGAAGAAGGTGTAAATCAAAGCCATACCTTTGGGTCCAAGGCATCACCATATCTGCGTCGTGTACAGTAGGAACACATTGCACTTCCTGCTGATTCTGCCAGAAGGTACCCCAAGGTGTCACACCTGACGCTGCGCCTTCAAGTTGTAGCACCTGTGGTAGTTCACGCTGTGACTCGTGTCGGGCAGCCTGAGGGAAGATGGCTGCCAGCTCATCCACAGCTTGGTGAGGAGGATCACTGTGCATCAGCATTAACTGGAGAGGAAAGAAACCTGCGCATGTGCACAAAATATGTTGTTGGTACTTTAGTTTATGCATCATAGTTTTCACGACTGCATTGAAGCCTCCATTTTATCGATATCTGTTGTAGAAAATAAACCACAGGAGAGCAACCTCACCATCAGTGGGCAGGGGGACAGTGCTGCATGTCACTGTGGACTAGTAAAGGCACAACACAACGATGCTAACATGCTTAATGGCATCAAAACAAGGCAAAGACTGCGTGTACATGCATTATCAAGCATTTGTAGGTAGTATTGCACGAGTGAGGGCACATTCGCATGCCTCTATGGAAGGAGGCAGGTTACATCCATGGCAAATTCTATAGTATCGCACCCAGCACGTCTTTAAATTTAGCAGCAGCAGGATTATATTTGAGAACTTTGCCGATATTGCTGAGCATTGATTCCCACAAGCAAATGTAATGAAGAGCATAGCGGTCTGTGTCGTCGGGCGTGTTTGCCGCCTTAGGATAAAACTCAAGCAGAAGCTGCACTTTAGCGCTCGAGGGCTGGAATCTGTCAAAGAGCATACCCCAACTGTGTGCTGAGCCAAGTACTATCTTTCTGTTCCGCAAGTGCAAACTCAGACGATAAATATCACTCTGTCCGGATCAATATCTAATATCAAACCCTTTTAACCACCAGCGCAAGCCCTGCAGCATCTATGTTAGAAGTAGCACAGTCACTGATAACAGCCAAGCTTAGTCTCATTGCCACAAAGGATAAAAACCCATTTAAAAATTGACAGTGACAACACATCTACTTCGCAACACAAATAAAGTTGATTATCCATATTTTATGAGACACTGGAACTTCCGCAACAAAAAGCGAAAAACATAATTTTCTTGCAACAGTAATTGTTTGGTTGTCTCTGTTTTCAAGCATACGATGCCAGGTTGCAGTTAAATGTGCATGACATAGTTTGATGTCTTACGATGGTTTGTTGGGAACTCCACTGAGTGCAAGATGTAATGGAAACCGGCGCCGTTTATCCCTCACAGAAGCTGCCTGCAAAAGCCCGAACGAACCACCAGCGTGAACACTCTCGAAGTCGTTGATAACTGAAGTTCGGATTCTTCCGGTGGCTGAGACGACGGTATCCCGAACAATTCTCATCGTACAAATTTGTGAATTATACTTGTCGTGACTATATACAGATGTTACCCGTCGAAACGATTCTCTTGTAAGCAAGTTGAGTTGCTGAAGGCAAAAATGTGAAAATCACACCCTGCAAGACCGAAGTTGCCCGCTATTTTACACTACCTTGTAAAGTAATGTGCCCGTAATGTCTCCAGAAATGCCCTGCCAACTTTCTTTCTTTCTTGTAATAAGTTTGAGACTCTCGATGCCTCGTTAAGGGCGTGCAGCTGTTTAATTCTATATAAGAATTTAAGAAGCGATGTGTGTTTTCCCTTGATCACAGTGAATGCTGTAAGGTCAAAGTTGATCACCTGCGGATGCCTTGCAAGAATGGCTCCAACAATCTCGTCAGTCGAAAATGCTGCTGCAGTATGAAGGGGGGTCATTCCAACTCCATCAACTGCCTGTGATTGCACCAAAGAGAAAGCCCTTCATAGTGCGCTCTTTTTCGTGCACAAGAACTAACTTCTTCACCTCCACTCTTTCTCTCTCCTCAAGTTGTATGAAACACCTGAGAGCAGAATTGTCACAGGTTCTGGATATTTAGAACCTGGAGGCCGCCTTTTCTTGGGCAAATCTGTTCTCTAGAACAGCTGAAGCAAAATTTCTAAAGGCTGAGTTTAAGTAAGCCATACTGCCCTTAGTACACGCCCAACAACTCTATTGCTCAGATATTCGCAGTTTGGAGAATTTTAAACACAAGACAAACGACATATATGATTCATATAAAGCAGTTGTGTCACCGGAATCATTCGACTACTCCAGCTACTCGTGTGCAAAATCTGATAGGAGCAAGTGTTTGATATTGACCTTACGCTTAAAGACTCCAAGTCTAATTCAGCATACGAAGATTTTCTTAAACTCAGTGCTGCTGTCACATCTTGTCATACAACTAGCATTCTAGCTTTCAATCCTGTTTGAATCAAACTGTGCTAGCAGGCATTACATTTTATCTTTCAAAGGGTCCTTTAATGCAGATATGCGCTCAAGTCTCTTTGAAACGACAATCACATTCGAAATACCTGTAAAGCGTGTTGATTCATCTTCACAAGCTGCTCAAAATCTTCAACCTGTAGACTTTCCCCGTACTTGCCCAAAGCCCAATGTAGTGGCGTTCGTCCGCCAAGACTGAGTTGTTTGGACCAGTTGATATTCTTTTTCAAAGTGTCTATCAAATCAGCTGGGGAATTTTGACGTTTGATAACTCTCCACACCTCTAGGTCGTGTTGCAGGTTAATTTTCACTCTCAATCCATTCGCTGGAGTCGCTGGCCGTGGCAAAAGTTTGTTGTCAAGACTCGAAATCTCCTGAGACCTTCGACCACTTAAAATTCTCATGATGGTATGGAAGGTATATTTCAAAGTGCCTGCTGGTCTGCCTCAGTGCACCAAGGTTGCGGTAACGGCACTTTGAAGTCTTCAGCAACTCTCTATCTCCACCTAGCGCTAGCGCTCGCGATCACATCTTATTGAAAAAGGAGTGCTGTCACGGATATAATTATAATTGTACAACTGCTTAATATATATATATATATATATATATACATTTACATATCATAGGTTCATAGCACGATATAAACGCTGTCGTTTTTATATAGTACAGCGACATCCGTCACTTCACGGTGACACAATTGTTTATACGGTATCTAGGTTCTACGTATCTACCAGCTCCCAGCTGGATCTTCGAGGACGCCATGCCATCTGGGAGAACATAAACCATCTCGTGCCTGTCCTGTGTCAGTCTCGTGCCAGACACAATCCTGTCGTGTGTCAGCCTCGTGCCTCCCCGATTAACCTTATACCTTTGTCAGCCTCGTGCCTCCGCGGTTAACCTGTGTGCCGTGTCAGGCCCGTTCTTATAACTGGCAAGAGGCTAGAGGCGACATGTCGATAGGCGACATTTTTGATCACAGCGATCTGATTGGTTAAAAACGGCGACATGTGATGTCGCCTGTCGCATGCCGATGGCGACAACATCTTTTCGATGGCGACAACATCTTTGCGACATCCGAATTCCAAAGATGTTGTCGCCAGTTTTTTGCGACGCCGACATGCTTTTGTCGCCTGTTTGTCGCATTTTGTCACTTTAATTTAAAATCGATCGTCAGATCCAAATTTGTTCGACGGCGTACAGACATTTCATGTCGCCTGCGATTCCACGTAGGCCAGGCGACATGCCCACGTAGGCAAAGCGACATTTTTCTGTCCCGGGAAAACGAACGAGTCGTCGCCTTGTCGCCTGTTTTGACCTAATAATTCTGTACGGTTTTGTGCTATCCATCTTCGTTGCCATAGATGGCATCTTCTCCTATCGCTTTTGAGAATGTTTCCCCTTCTTCCCCTGTTCCTGAAAAGCCACCTGAAGCATCTACGCCCCCATCCTCCAAACAAGACGTCCCTACTTCACCCGTATTGCAGCCCTCTCCTGTAGCAGTTGATGATTTGGTGCAAGAGCCTGTTGCAGTTCCAACTCGCAACAGTGTAAACCCCCCATTTGTGAATCCTTGCGCAGGACGTGGGGTATCCCCAAGGAAAGCAATACCTATCTCCAGGGGCATCTCCAAGGGTATGGGTAAGGGGCGAGGGATTCCTCCAGGAAATACTATGGGTAGAAGCCCACGGTATGCTGCTAAATTAGCAATTAGAGCGCAACAAGCTAAAGCGCGCAGAGCGCAAAAGGCACAGGCCAAAGCAGCTGCTCCTCCAAATACCGATCCCACTGCTCAAGCCACACCTATTTCAACTCATTCTCAACAAACGACTAGTGACCATACTCCTGTTAGACAGATTGTGTTTAACGAAGTCGCGAATGCTAGTAAGCCTGCTGATGGGACGCCTGAAAGTGCCGAGGGCGAAACTGTTAAGCGCGCACATCCTATCACCAACGAGATAGGAGGTGAGAATAGCGACGATGATATGGACACATCCTTCCCTCCAACTTGGTGTTTTATTTGTAAAAAGGATCACCCAACGCGCCAACCTGTTACCTCTGTGACTGAGAAAATACGCTTGGCATCTATCTTCGTTCGTCCTTCCTTGCGCACGACCATCGACAGGCTCTTTGACCGCCATAGCATGGGTATTCTGGACGACCCAAACATTCGCAACGTTTGGGACGTACTTGCAGAAGAGTTCAATTCAAGTATTGTGCGCGTTTCCTTGTGCGAGCCTATGGATAGTTCTTTTGATGAAATTCATTTTGCTGCCTACAACCCAAATCTTCTCTTGCACACACGTCCAAGTGCCTGGTTGAAAAGCATCTACGACGATATACGCCCCCTACTAACAGTCTTGAATTCCAACTACAACATTAGTGGGCAAAACGAGCCTGAGAGGTGGAGGTACATGAATTCCCTTAAGGGAAAGGCATGTGACGTTGGAGTGTACTATTGGTGGATGGTTATGGAGCAAGCTGGGTTCACTTCTAGAGTTGTCAAAGGCTTGGACCCAAAGGTTGCAGGTGAGTCCAGTATTTCTGGTGCAGAGCATGGAAAAAAAACCATTCACGCTACTGCAGCAACCGATCACGCCTCATCCGTTGACCAGGCCCTTGAAAAGACATGCGAGCAGCAGACCGCGGTGCTCGCTTTGCAACGTGCAAGGGAGGAACATGAATTGCGGGAGGCACAAGCTCGCACAGCAACAGAGGCCCATCGTGAAAAAACATTTCTCCTTTCAAAGCAACAAGACAATGTGAAGCTTGCACAGACCTTAGTTAGTGATCCTGATATGGATCCCGAGATCAAGACTAAGGCAAGGAGTAAGATCCTTGAATGGTTAGACTCGTGGTAAATGTTATTATGTATTCTTTTCTTTCACCCCTTTGTTTTCCTTTTGAACGAGCAAAGGTCCCACCTCCTGGTGACACCTCCTCCTTCATATTCCTTTCTTTTTTTCTTCTTAACGAGCAAAGGTCTCGCCTTCTCTATCAAACCACATGACACCTCCTCTATCAAACAAATTTTTACATGAGAGCATAACTAAACTCAAAAACACGTTTCTAGTGTGGCTTCATATGTCAATATATATTTCTTATATTGTGTCAATATATATTTCTTATATTTCTTACATTATGAATATATGTGATGAGAATATCCAGGCCCCGCCCGCATACGACTCCCGAAAATATGTGATAAGAATTTCCAGGCCCCGCCCGCATACGACTCCCGAAAATATGTGATAAGAATATCCAGGCCCCGCCCGCATACGACTCCCGAAAATATGTGATAAGAATTTCGAGGCCCCGCCCGCATACGACTCCCGAAAATATGCGATAAGAATTTCCAGGCCCCGCCCGCATTCACGGGTATGCTGACTTTCCCCCCCCTTAGGGGGGGAGCAGTGGTGCACCCTTTATTTCACCCCTCGCCTGGATGTCACCTGCAGTGCTGCCTGTGTCACAGTGTCAGGCTCCCGAAACACTTAGCCAGACAATCATATTATTTTATCTGACTTTAGTATTCCAAGAGCCGGCACACTGCATTTTTACAGTCACAAAACAGGATATATATATCCATATTTCTCCTGTTTTATCAGGTTATAGCCCACGCACCTTTCGTGTCGGCTTATTAGACTCTCTGGTCCGCTTCGCTTTTTGCGACTCTATCGACATCTTTTGGCAGCAAACCGACATCAGCCGCACCGAACCACTCGAAACACCGTCACATTCACCTTCCGATTCGCAGTCTACCCCTGCCTCGTCTCGTAGACCACGCAAAATTGTTGGAACATCGTCATTGCGCACAAAACCAACATCCACGGTCAACGCCCCTACGGCTTTCGACTACTTCAACGATCCGGACGTTTTGACCACGACACCTGTGGAGGAGGGCCGCGAGGATGAGTACCTCGAGCAGCTGGCCTACGCATTTCAGTATGGGAGTGACCTCATTTCGTTCCTGAAGTCTACTGGCCTCAAAATGCCCACTGGTTACACTTTGGACACCGCGACCGCCGACGTGGACTTCAACGCCCTTCTTTCGGGATTGGCCCATGTGCTCTACCCCGTCTCCTACAGCGAGGCGGCCAAGCTCCTGGACCTCGAGCACGACCATGACTTTTACCACGTCACCATCAACGAGATCCTTTTCAGCATCCTTCCGCACCCGCTTCGTGGCAACGCGCTGAGCGTGTACCACGAGTGTGCCCGCCACCACCCCGCTGATGGCCGCTATGCTCTTCAGCGCTTACGGTACGAGGTGGAGGGTGTGCCCGACGCGGACGGCATGCGCTTCTGGACTCAGATGAGAGCGGTTGTCCTCACCGAGATCGAGGACCCCGCCCCACAGCTTGCACTCATTCGACGGCTTGGCGATCGCCACCAAAAGATCAAGCCGGCGTACAACGACTCCGACCGCGTGATGGACCTCTGGCACATTCTGTCCGAGTCCGCCAAGCAATCGCCGTACGTCGCCCCTCTGTACCTGGTGGTGTTGCGTGAGTTGCGTGCGGGTGCGGTTTTCACCTTTGCCCGCCTTGCTCTCCGCATCCGCCTCGCCTTTCGGGACGAGAGCCCCCTTGCCACACTCTCGTCCCCTGCCGCTCCCGACATCCCACCCGAGGGCTCTGGTTACCGCCCTAAGCAGGCGCACCAGAAGCCCAACCCATCTCCGCGTTCCCCTGTTGCCATGGCACTCCGCATGCAAAAGCAATCGGCTGCGCCCTTGGAGGGCAAGTGGACGTCCGATTCCCCCAACTCCATGTACCTCAAGTGGGTGGGCACAGGTTTCCCCTGCACCGTCTGCTTCCGCATGTGGCACATCACGGACTCCCACCCCGACACTCGTGGTGCCTGCCCGTACGTGTGCCTCGAGGCATTTGCGAACAACAGGCACCTGGAGACATCGCGAGCGGCTACTGCCCGCCCGCCACTTGATGCATCTGCCGCCGCCCTCACGGCACCGCCCCCTGCAGTGGACCCGCCGGCTCCGCCCGCAGAGCAGCCTGCTGCAGTGGCATTCCACACCGCCCGCCTCTCCCTGCCTGCACCAATGGCTACTATCCTTAATCCAGATCCTCCCACAAGGATCTAGCGGGAATGGCCATGGCGACCTCATATTTTGGCTAGAGTAGTCCAACCTATGCTTGTGGGTAATATTTATGACCTATTTGAATTATCTATCATGTTGGTTTGCTTGAGATATCAATTCTTGATCATTGTTTCGAGGCGTGGTTTGGGGGGGTTGATTTTACAAAAAATAAATAAAATCCTAGGTCCTCCCACAAGGATCTAAAACATTGGCACCTATAGGCCTCACTACACGGGCTCATGATGGTTCATATCATGTCGACCTGCGAGGTAATGGCCAAAATATGATGTGTAACTAGCACAACTACTCGCAACTATTATTTGGGACTCGCTTCCGGTGGACCTCAACATCCCACATGTGCCGCGGAGCAATTTCTCACCAAATCTACGTCGGAAACTCGCATTGTAAAATCTCTAGCGGTAGTTCTAATCGTTCAAAAATTCTCCAAAAATTTTCAATGAGACTCGGAGGTCATGTGAAAGTACTGAGGTGTTCACCAAGGCAATGATCTTAGCTTCACAGCCTAAAATGGATCAAGACTTACGCGCAAAATGCAAAAATATCCCCATACTTAAGGAATGTATATATCTTACCCATGTGACCGCGTTTATGTGATGTGGTCAATATAAACGATCTAAATCGTATTTTCACCTAAATATGATTGGTATATGGCAATACCTTAAGATACATTATATCCATGGCGGCATGTGATCGATATACTATTGGCGAAAAATTCCGGAAGATACGCGTCCGTTTTGCAATGTTTTCAAAATTTCTCACTTCAAAATCCACTAGGGCAGGTCATAAATGCATTTGCTGTGAGTATATAAAGCGAGTTCTGGTCAAACCAATCATCATAGCATATACTTTAGGTCCCATGTGGAATATATTCTGGGATGCCGGCCTCCCAAAAGCTCATTGGGCGCCGGAAAAAATTCTTGAAAAAGTGATCCTTGTGGGAGGATCTAGAGCGTTCTAGATCCTCCCACAAGGATCTCGGGATAGTAGCCACCAATTGCAGGTGATGCGATCGACACCGTCGGCAGCGGCTCTCTGGTGGTGCCAACCACGGACGATGCCGCCTCCCCGCCGCTGCCTGATGACCTCGAGGAGCCCGCTTGCTACGGCGCTGTCTTCGACGCCGAGGACGACACCGATTGGCCGGCATTTCGCTCTTCGCCCGTGTGGTTGCCCAAGTTCAGCGGCAGTGTCAACGAAGACATCCAACAACCCTAGATTTGGATTCGGGTTTGAAATGTGAAAATGTACTAGCGCCATGCATGGAATTGCTTCTAGCTAGGTTGAAAAAGGCCTCATCGAGTTACATTCTAACATTTCTTCTAGCCGCCTGTCCGGGTGTACCGGCTGGCCCTGCAGTGCACCTCCCTCCTTCGGGGTGAGGTGGTGTCACGGGTATGCTGACTTTCCCCCCCCTTAGGGGGGGAGCAGTGGTGCACCCTTAGTTTCACCCCTCGCCTGGATGTCACCTGCAGTGCTGCCTGTGTCACAGTGCCAGGCTCCCGAAACACTTAGCCAGACAATCATATTATTTTATCTGACTTTAGTATTCCAAGAGCCGGCACACTGCATTTTTACAGTCACAAAACAGGATATATATATCCATATTTCTCCTGTTTTATCACGCATACGACTCCCGAAAATATGTGATAAGAATTTCGAGGCCCCGCCCGCATACGACTCCCGAAAATATGTGATAAGAATTTCCAGTCTCCAGCCCGCATACGACTCCGAAAATATGTGATAAGAATATCCAGCCCCGCCCGCATACGACTCCCGAAAAATATGTGATAAGAATATCCAGGCCCCGCCCGCATACGACTCCCGAAAATATGATAAGAATTCCGTGCCCCGCCCGCATACGACCTCCCGAAAATATGCGATAAGAATTTCCGTGCCCCGCCCGCATACGACTCCCGAAAATATGTGATAAGAATTGAGGCCCCGCCCGCATACGACTCCCGAAAATATGCGATAAGAATTTCGAGGCCCTGCCCGCATACGACTCCCGAAAATAGTGATAAGAATTTCCGTGCCCCGCCCGCATACGACTCTCCCGAATATATGTGATGAGAATATCCAGGCCCCGCCCGCATACGACTCCCGAAAATATGTGATAAGAATTTCGAGGCCCCGCCCGCATACGACTCCCGAAAGTTATCACCAAAAAATGTGATAAGAATTTCCAAGCAATACAAATTGGTTTCATTGTAATAATATTATGCAATAATTACATTATAATTCTAATTACAAATTGCTTTTATTGCCGAATAGTCACTCTCTTGGAATAGTTGGAATGAGGCGGGCGCACAGCTCCTATATATTGCACATGGTCTGCGAGAGTATCACGCCGATCACCTCTGTAATTCCGTGCGATAACAACTTCCTCGGAATTCGTTAGATCACTTCGTCCGTTGTCATGTGCAGGAGTAGTAAAGTCAAGGAGGTCACTCGTTGTCCAAATTCTAGCACCTTCGGGAGGGCCCTCGTCACTCTCGTGGGCACCATCAATTGTACTAGTGGAAGGTGTCTGCAAGGGAATTTCTTCTTCCAGCGCACTCAATTCTGAAGTGTCAATACAATAATTGTGTAGGGAACAACAAGCAAGGAATAGGGCCACCACCCGCCCAGGGGTTTGTCGAGGAGCTTGCTTTGACGTATCACCGGCCTTGATTTTTGGTCCGAGCAAGCTGCAAGTAATTGGACGATGCAAAATCCCAAAACGTTGGAACATAATCCCGAAAGTGCACTCAATATTGTTTCTCGTGACGGATTGATAATAATTGAAATCGTCTTGCACCTTTGGGAGCATCCTTCCGGGATAAGGAGTGATGATGGAGTCTGGAGCAATGCCTTTGTACGCCTCATCACCCATGAGGTAGAAAGGAGCTGGCAATTTCCCTGCAATTATCTTTCTCCCGAAAGCGGTCATGGTGATAGCAAGGGAGTCATTTGTGTTTCCCTTTGCTGGCACGGCAACATAGGTTACACGCCGTAAGCCATCACATACAACTTGAGCATTCAAACTATAAAAACCCTTCCTATTGAAAAATGAGCGGGCGTCAGCATGCTCTCTTTTGTAAGGTCCTCTGATCTCGATACCAACACCGTCCAAAGCACCAACACAATTTTGCATAGTGCCGTTGGACCTTTCAAACATGCCTTTGGAAAGTTGTCGCAACGCCGTGTTGTCATCCATAGGAAAATCGATCATAGGCAAAACTTTGGGAATTGCATAAATACATTCCCACACCATGGAGTAAAACTGTGGCTGTGAAAGTCCATGTATGTCGACAATATCATAAACATGACCTCCAGCCAGGTAGCGCAAGGTAACAGAAAGCTGAAGGTGCCTGAAATACGGAATACGTTTCCCAAGTATAGCCTTGCGCCTACTTGGCTTGTCGCCGAAATGGGTAGATATCTTTTGAACCAGTTCCTCAAAAGCATCCTTGCTCATTTTATATCTACGGCGAAACTCATTTTCGGTGAGTGAATCAATCCTATCAGACCACTTCATATACTCTTTTGTTTTCTTGCCACTCCGAGTTTTCTTACCTCCCCAGTATTTGAGAAATGTTGTATCCGACGGTGAAGCTTCAAGGTTGGATGTCCTTCGATATTTTCGGTAAACACCCGCTAGCATCAAGAAGTTGAGAGAGTCGGGGTGGCCGACCACTCCACGCACTGGAATAGCCTATTACAAAAACACCCCAAGTTCAGAAGGAAACTGCCATACAGTTTGAGCTATTATTTAGTAAAAAGCAGTATACATTGAACAATAAACTCGAATGATACGAAAGTAAATACAAGTTTATAAAAGAATATGCTACTAGAAGGTATGATTGTTATGATAACAAAAGTGCCGATTATTTTTGTTTCTCCCCTTCAGAAGGTTGGGTGAACGAGGGGGTGTCACCCGAGAGTGGGACCCTTGGTCGTTCAGTAAAAAGGAGAATAGGAAATAACCAACAGAATAAGAAGGATACATACATATTGAACACCCGAACTAATATGAACAGTGGGAACTTAAACAAGAAGTAGAGTTATTCAAAGAATAGCCAGGTTTGTTGGCAAAGAGGCATGATGCTTATGATGGGACAACACTAGTGTGATCACAAGCCTTCCTCTTTCCTAGTAGTTTGTTGTGGCCCCTCCAGGCGTGGTCTATGCTAGCTTTGTTAGCATAGATCCCCCAACACCAACGATGTGCTGCACCAGTAAGCACAACCTCAGCACATGCATGACGGAAACGAGCATTGAAAAAGAAAATGTCCTCGTCGTGGATGACGAAGCCTTCCCTATGGGACGCCTGGCACCACTCACCACCATTCACTGTACCCAAGGGAACGTTGCCTGACCCAAGTGGGATTTCATGAATGTTTTTCAAGGCAGTCATGGTGTTCTCAAGGTCCTTGTGATCTGAATGAATCTTGGCACGGAAATCTTGCGTGACATAGGACTGCAGCAGGGGAAACCCTTTGTAAAAGGGGATCCCTGCTTTTACGCAGGCCTCCCTCTCAGTCTCCAAGCAGGTCTTCAGGAAAGGGATCTCCCACAAGGGCTTAAAGATCTCAGTGCGCAGGCGACGCATCTGGCCCTGCCAAGCGTTGTACTGTGGGGTGAATTGGCCAAATGGGAACTTGGCGCAAGGCAAACCCACAATGTACTTGTGCTCTGGGCGATACAAACCCCAAGCTGGCCAAGCAGAGGTAGCAGATTCATAGTACCTGCGCGACATCGCTTGAAATAAAGATGGAGAGGAATACGAGAAGGGCGCGCAGAATGTTCGTCATGCCTGCTGGCGAAATAGTACCTGAAACGAGGACCCATGGTGTAGGTTATTGGAGCGCTGTAGCTGTTGGAATCAGAGCGTTTTGTTTTTCTGTGGGCTTCTGCTCCCCACTTGATATTCGCAATCAAACGTTTGCGTTCGCGCTTATTCTGAAACTGCTGAAAGTTTTCGCGACCCATCAAGGGTTTCATGGACTCATAGTCGAAGAAAAGATCCCGTTCATCCTTATCTGTCCTGAAGTATTCTGGAAGAACAGCCCCCACTGTCTTGCTATCGCTAGATTGCAGATAAGGACACTCCCATTTTTCTAAATTCCCTGGACGACTCGTTGGCCACAAGTCGCGGCAAACATGCTCCTTGTCGAAGGGAACAACGACTTTTCTCCAAACAGCTGTAGAACCCTGCAATTGGCTTTCAATGTCAACAGGCGTAGGTCCAGGAAGATCCATACCTAGAAAACAATATTCACGCGAAAATAAAGCAAACAAAGTCCACACAAATCTCAAATATTCAATTCCGCCTCGCAGCCGAAACCTGCAAACGGTCAAAGCCTGCAGTCGAAAATTTCAACCTTGCATGCACTTGTTAGCCGTTGCCACGACGACACGATCCAGACGCCACGTAGACGTGAAATGTCGGGCAGCGACACGGAAAGCGACAAATTTTTCATCCTTATATCTGGTCGAGGCGACGCGACATGCGACACGATGCGAAATGTCGCCTGTCGCCTCTTGCCACTTATAAGAACAGGACTCAGCCTCGTGCGTCCCCGCCCCGGTTGACCTGTGCCAGTCACGTGCTATGCTAGTCTCGCTCTCGTGATGAAAAAGCTCTCCTAAGAGGGCCCATACCGCGTTTTTTCGCAGCCTCAAACCAAGGGAGGTATAAATTAGTTTCATTTTCGTAACCGGTTTTCAAATCGATTCGAGTAGTTTAATTTCACAATAGATTCGATTGACTACCGGTAATTATTTCCAAAGTGCATAAGTAGTTAGTATGATGAATTAGATTCATTTGTTTGAAATTAAAACCTATTTGATTGCTATATATACTATTAATCATAATTGTTGGAGTGGGCACCGTGACTGCCCGTAGGGACTACTTTATGATGGCGGCTGATGACCTGACACCGGGTGTCACTGTCCTAGGTCATTGGCTCGGTCACTAGTGTCGAGTCTCTCTTTACATCGTTTATCTCGTCTTTTATCTGAGTTATCCGAGATTTACCGACCGACTTCCGCGTGTACACTTTGTCTCGGCACAGTGTATATTTTGGCAGGGTATAGTCCCACCGACGACGGGTCGGTTTTCTTGGGTATTTGAGAGCATGTCTGGCTAAATCAAAGCGCAAGTGGGGCCGAGCGCCCTTGGTGGGCGGTGGTGTATTCAGGCGGCATGGCACGACCTATTTTAATGAGCCGTTCTGCGTGTACATTGTGTCTCTGTCGCAAACGCGTGCATGTGATGGGACAAATGTCGCACTTATCCAAGAAGTATGCATAGTTACACATATCACACCATTGCCCAATATATAATGCATACATATGTAAGTTTTGCAGGTAATGGTACTCTCCTAGCCTCTTATAACTCGGCGTGCGACACAATTTTTTCAAATTTCTAACATTCTCATACCACACTGCCAGGCTCTCTTGTGCGAGCACAGATTTCCAACATCCCGCATCTGTAGCTGATGCCGGCAGCACATACCTCAATATGGGCTTGCTCGGCATACACAGTGGTCAACCCATCTGCCAAGAATCTGCCCGGGTTTCAAGGTAAACATACCCACTCCATCTTCTTCTCCTCCTCGCGACATCTTTGCTCGAAGTAACGGATTCTTGAATGCTAGATCCCACATGCGTCTGCGTCCAATCGGCCCATGCTCCAGGTGCCCCACAACGTGCAGACGACCAACATGACTCAATCCTCTGAGATAGCGTGCCCCGCTAGAAGACACGTGTGAGCACATATTTCCAACATCCCCCATCTATAGCAAGCTGGATATCCTCTCCATCATCTGATGGAGAAGCCTATACCCTGTGGGAGGCGGTGTGTTGTGGTCACATACGGTCATGATGGGGTATATGGGTGGTACCCAGAGGTAGATTGGTTCATATACGTCGTGCATACAAGGTGATATGTGAGTTGAAGTCGATTTGGTCATCCAAGTGGTGCGAACCAACTGAGCTTCGTGCAGGGGGTTGGTGGGGTGGGTGTGAAAATTCGCTATCTCTTGGGTGCATACCTGAGGGGGCGCGCCAACCACCAAGGCTAGATGGCAAAGCATGGGGCCAAAATATTTTGGCGACTTAAATGCGGAACACGGGTATCAAATTAATTGACAGTGATGCAATGCTCGTGTGGAAATGGGGTGGTTTGGGGCGAGCGCAACAGGGGGTGCGAAAATAAGGGAAATCCACTTGTTATTCGTAAGTACCCAAACTGCGAAAAATCGATGGCGGGCTTAGACTGAGAAGTGAGGGGTGGTAGTATGGGTAAGATTTTGCGCTGAATTCGAATCCGAGGCCCGCTGCTCGATTTGGTGACGGGAGGTGGCCATAAATACGGAGCTGCTTTGCAGGGTTGACAGGCGCCACTGAGCAATTTGCTGAGTCACAGATGGGCAAACTGGGGGTGGCGAGTTGATGGCAGATGAGCATGGGGGTGCAAGCGAACTTAAAGTAAGGCAGATTATGCTGTATGCAAGTTGTATACAAGGCGGTGGGTCAATTGAAGTCGATTTGGTCCGCCAACGAGGTGTTGCAGCCGAAACCCTAACTGGCGGCGACAAGCGCTGAAATCGATCGGGAAAATATGGGTATAGTTTCTAGGCTGTTGAGTATGGCAGTGTAGTATGGGCATGCCAGGGCGTGCGATCGGTACCCTGAGGTAGGTTAAGTCACAGGCAAGTGATATATCGGGGAGTGGTTGTGGTGAAGTCGATATGGGCCGTCGATTGGTGCGGTGCACCTTGGGCGGGGATTCCAGGTTATTCGTAAGTTGGTCCTGGCTTCCCCCACCTGCCATGCTCTGCTTGCAGCGGCTGGCTCTATGCGTCATTCTTTGTTCTACTCCCCTCAGCAGCAGCTTGCTCTTGGTTGGGGTGCCCTCTGGTATTGCAGTTACTGCATATTCGGGGTTCCTTGTTCTAACGAACATGGGTTTGCCATTTCGGCAAATTATTTTGAGCAATTTCTGGCCGGGAGGTGGTCGTGCCCTCCCATTCGTTGCATTCCTCGCCTTGGTCCATTTCCTCCTGTTCCTCCTTTTATGCGTTGCGCTGTTAAGTTCAATGTTGTTTGTTTTCCTCGTGTGGCCAGGCGCTTTTCTTCTCGGTACTATGCCATAATCTTACTTACGGTAAGTAACAGCATGGTGAGTATTGGGGTCATATACAACCCCTCAAATGTCCAACAATCGATCCGCGATTCTGTGTGTCGCATCAGGTGGGGCTAAGCAAGCAAAACGGCCAATGGCAGCTCTGTTTTAGCTCCGTGAGAGATCAATAGTTCCATTCCGAATTTTCCGATATATCGCCGAAAATCTGGTAATGATATCGATGTTGGGCAAAATCGGGAGTGTAATCAATCAATACCGATTTTTAAAGACCCGATGTCGATTGATTCCGATATTTCGACATAAACAATCGATTGATACTGATAATTCCGATATGTGAAAATTAGATATCGATCGATACTGATATTCCGATATATCGATATATCGGAATCTCGGCACAACCGATACCATACCTTGCGTAGGAGCCAACCGGACGATTGAATTTCGGCGCCGAAGGCCAAAGCCCCCCCCACCTTTGTCGGCGCCGAAGGCCAAAAGCCCCCCACCTTGAAAATGATCCAAAAAGCCCTATATAAGCCTTTTCAAAATTTTTTGGCCTTCGGCCAAAGCCCAAAGCCCCCCAAACGTTTTCTGTTTTTTTATTATTATTTAAATTCAACATCCAAGATTAAATATCTTCGCAATATATGATGTTTGAACATGTTCAATTATTAATATCGGATATTGATCTTTCGTTTCAACTCCTCTCCTCCTCGCTCCCACCCCAAACCCTAAAACCCTACATCGATCGGTTGGCAGGTCGGCACTTCGGTTCGGCTAAGAGAAAGACTCCCGAAACTTCAATGTGGACGCCTGAAAAATGGGGGCAGCGATTTTCTTGAGTATGCCGGAGATTCTTCTAAAAAACAGCGAAGTGATTCTTGGGACGCGCTTCGATTCAAATTTCACGAGATCTCAGATAAGGAACTTCGCGTTTCGCTCTAGGCATTTGGCAGGTTTCACCTCTACCTCGAGCACCCACAATCTTCGGGTTTTTGCGTCGATGAAAACGCGAGGACTCACGCTCATGTTATTACCAGATGAATTCTTCTACACGGGCGGCTGCTATTGCCTATAACGTATTTCGCTGTGTTAGCACGTCGCTTGTAACACGTTGTGTGCGGCGCGGCTCAGCGTGCAGAAAGAGTACAGTGCTTACACGCAATAATAGCCTGCGCCGCGGCTCAAGCGCAGGTTCAATACGGCGTTTACGCGTCGCTTTAACATTGCCTGCGCTGCGCTGCAACTTGCAGAGCCAGTATACTTAGCACGGGGCAAACTTGACTATCTGACGTACTGTGGGAGGCGGATCGTTGCGATTCGATGGAGGAAAAATATGCGATAAGTTTAGTAGACGATTTGTATTCATGTGTGTATATATGTATGTGTGTACGTCCTCTAGCACACATTGAGCAACAGCCTACTAACTGAGATAGGGTTTGAAAACATGGCTAGCAAAATCCCCAACGCTGCCGTTCTGCTTCGTTGTGACACCTTCACCACTATACTGTACACGTTAGTTGCTAACATGATCAGTATCACGGCGGTTTGCCGTGACAGGGGAATGCCGACTGCAGCTGACAGCTAGCAGTTCCAAGGCGCGTCCAAAATCCAAGGGCAAACGCAGGGCACCCAAGCCGAAGACTACCCCCCGAGAAGGGGCACCTAGAGACATACTGCACGATCCCATATTGCAAGCCCCTCAGGTATCAGCGCTTAGCTCTCGATGTTCTTTGCGTTGGTTCAGGAATCGAGCGTGCGTCCAGAACAGAAATCTCCGGGCCTGCGTACCACGTAGGCCCGGCTCCGCTCTCTTTATGGGGTCTCGCAGTTTTTGGCTCAGCCGCCAGAAACCCGCACGCCTCAGGGGCGCGCTTGCAGGGCTAGCGTTTAGCCTCCCGCAGATGCCTCCGCGGCATCATCTGGGGGATTAACGCGTCAGCGGATGCTCAGGTGCTAGAGACGGAGCTCGTGGAGGTGTACGATGGAGTGCTGAGTGCGGCTTGTTGCGCGGAGCTCGCGGATGTAGCGCCGGGCGTGTACCGCCGCGCCTTGGGTCCCTCCTCCGATCCCCTTGGCCCCCTCATCGAGAGCCTCCTCCTCTCCCTCGGAGACGAGGCCCAGGAGGTGGGCTCCCCACCTGCGGAAGCGCGCGCAGAGCTCACTTCGCGTGCGGTGCACTTGAAACTGGATTGAGGCAGTCCCAGGCTGGAGGCCCGCTCCTTGATTTCTGTCCATGTTAGGTCTGGTGGGGTTGAAGCGGATTTGTAGTGAGATTGGGGTGCATATGACGGGATGCGGTTTGATGGGAATGTCGGTCTCTGATTGGCGCCTTTCCCCAGGTGCAGTATTGGTCCCGAGATGAATGGTTGCCGTTGGATGCGCATCGGGACGTAGATGAGGAGGCGGCGGTGTCCACGGGCGAACAGCGGTTTCCTCGGAGGGTGTGGATTCTTTACCTGGAGGTGGAGGAGGGCATGCGCGCCCCGACCCTGATCTGGATCCCTCCAAGCCGACCTCTCCCGCTGGAAGTATACCCCAATGCAGCGCCCGACAACTTGCCTCGCGACAACGGCATCGAGCTATCTTTAAACCTGCTTGAGCAGTCGAATGACGGCAGACCGTCTCTTTTGTTTTATGCAAGTGCAACCGCCGACTTCCGCTGGAGCCACGCTCCGACCTCCGCTCTGGAGCAACGCTCATTCCCGGGCGAGTGCGATTCTATTTTGGGAGCTTGACCCGGTGTGGGTGGGCAATGGCAGAGATTTAAGTATGCGCTCTTGAGTTTGAATCAGACGCTTGAGTATCTTTCGGCACTTTCCCTTTGAGAGCTTTCAGAGTCTGAGACAAATGCGAGCTGATTCGGGGTCGAAGGGAGGGGGCACAGGTAGGGGCAGCGAGAGTAAGGCATCCCTTTTTCCAGGGCTCGTCCGGAGGCGCTGTAAGGGGGCACACCGAGGCTCGAGGTGGAGGCGGAAGTGCGGGCACGGGGGGAGGCAGGGATGGAGACAGGGCTGCTCTAGCGGTGGTGCCAGCGGTGCCGGGGCGCTTGGTGTGCTTTGATGGCAAGTTGCTCCATAGTGTGCCCTGTCCGGCTGGGGAGTACCTGGGTGTGCCCCCCCCGCTCCGCCCCTCCCTCTCACGGGCGCTGTGCTCTCGCCCACCCCCCCTTCTCGTCTTTATTTTTTGTTCTTATTTTAGATTTTTCTGTCCTAGTTGGGTAGCAGTGGGGGTTGGGCTTTTCGTCTCCTACCTTAGCTCCATATGGGTATTATTCTATTTCCCCTTTCCCCCCTTTTTCCCCTTCTCTCCGACTCTTCCCTTCTCTCCCGGTATGACTCTTCCCCTTCTCTCCCAGTTAAGTGACTTGGCCTTCGACAGGGCTACGCCCTGTCAGGAGGATTAGCCAGGATAGCTAGGGTGGTACACGCAGGAAACCCTGGTGACCACTTGCACTGCACCCTCTGGTTCCCTGCCCGATTTTCTCAAATGTTCACGTATCGTGTCCGAGCACCCCCGAGTATAATTACTGGCGCCTTAGATCCTGGTATATTACTCACGGGAACGTGAAGTGCGGAGCTGGAGGCCTCCCAGCTGCCCCAGGTTAATATTAGGTGGATCAGGATGGACTGCAGGTTTCAGGGTCCTTCTTCCCTCCTTCTCCTTGCTTCTCCTTGCCAGATCTAGATCCAGATCTTACGTTCTCCTTGCCGCGATCGCGTCTCCTGCTGACCGTGTCCTGCGAACGGAGAACATGGACAACCAGGCACTCAATAGCCCATCCATGTAGGACAAGATGGATTCTAAGATTGATCGGAGTTGTATAATACCCTGTACTGAATAACGTATCAGCCAGGCAACCGTAAACACAATGATAGAAGGTGATGAAGTGACTTACCGTGCCACTTCTTATATCGTTGCTTTGTGTTTTCCCGCCGATACACGGTCTACACGATTTCCGTGTCATTCTCATACTCGGTTCGGTCACTCCATACATTCGTGAGTGTCGATACTGTCGATACTGTTGACACAATCACGGTTACCCGTCGACACAGTTCGATCACATTCAGAGTAGATTTCCCCGTACAAGTGTGCACCGAAGGGAAGCTCTGATAGCCGTTTGCCTGCATGCCCTTTCTCCCTTTGCCTACCTCGGCCCTCCGCCACATCCCCTTGCCTTAGGCCCGAGCCTGAGCCGTTTGTTTCTGGGTTACAGTAGGGTGGGCGAAAGTCCCCTCCTCCTCCCCATCCCGCCCACGTCTGGCGTGGTGCATCGGGCTGGAGGGGCGTTAATGGATTCGTAACGTTAGTTCACGCAGTCCAAACAACAACGGGGCAGTAATCTCTGCACTTGTTCACATATTTCTTCAACGGCGGCGCAGCTGTAAGCGGCGTTTGAAGGAGCAGATTGCTGCAAGCTTATTGGCCGTTGGCCCATCCCCTTGCTGCGCGGCCTAGGGCCGAGGGTGTAAATGTGTCAGGTACGAGGTGTGCAGAGGGTTGCAGGTGTGGAGATGTGGATGCATGGCGCGCGCCATGTTTGGATGTGCGTGTCGGAGCAAGGAACGCTGGTGCCTGAGGTGGTGGGGGTGATGGCAGTGTTTCTGCTGCTCCTACAGCCGCCGAGGATTGTGGTAGGGGATGATCATGCCGCTGCAGGTGTGGAGGATTCGACGCCAGCTGCAGGCCGTACGCGCCGTGTGATCATCATGAACTCGTGGTCGGACCATGCGCCCACGGCCTCCGATGCGCTGATACTGACTGCTGACGCCAATGACAGCCACCGCACTGCTGACGCCAATGACAGCCACCACACTGCTGGCGCCAATGACAGCCACCGCACTACTGACGCCAATGACAGCCACCGCACTACTGACGCCAATGACAGCCACCGCACTGCTGACGCCAATGACAGCCACCGCACTGCTGGCGCCAATGGCAGCCACCGCACTGCTGACGCCAATGACAGCCACCGCACTGCTGACGCCAATGACAGCCACCGCACTGCTGACGACCACCACCAAGCGGGCGAGTGCGGTGCGGGTGAGCAAGAGTTCCGCTATACGGGTGTCCACACCGCCTCACCACAGAGCCTGCCCCTCGTGCTTGACAGCTGCAGCGAGCCTCCTCTAGAGGACTTGCGAGGAGAGTGCCACCGAGAGAATCAAGAAAAAGGCGGCGATGCTGTGGTGGATGCGCTCGCTCCGGCGGGGAATCGCAAGCCATGGGGTGTCAGGTGTGTGCCAGTCTGAAATATAGATTGTTGTGAAGGAAGTTGCGCGCATGAGCGACTCGCTGACGGATCGTTGTTATGATGTTTCGTTCTGTGGTATGATGTTGATATGATGTCTCTCGCCACCGTTGATGTGTCATCCTACTTTATTTGCCGTATCCAAACAACTCCAATTTGTGTGTTCGGATTGTTCCCGATTTCAAGTTGCCGGAGTGCAGTCATCCCGGAAACAAAATGCATTGCTACATCGAAAGCAAGTCACTACTCGGGGCGGGAGTGAGGCGCGCGCGATTCACCTCGTGGGCTCAGCACCTCTGCTGAGAAATCTATTATTACTGGAGGGGAAGGGGATAGAGGTGGAAATTGAAGGCATTGTGTGAGCATGTTATCATTGTCCATGCTAAGAATGAGTATTGATTCACATGTTCATTCCCGTTGGCTGCTACTACCAGACCGTGATCTGGGTTGGTGGAGGAACGAGATGGATTCCGTTCTCACAAAGATAAAGTAGCGTTTTAAAATGTTGGTTTAACTTAGTTTAAAAAATTGGGCTGCTGCCCCGGATCACCTTTGGAATCCTTTGGAGCTGACAACGACCAGCTTGCGTTTTTGCAGTATAGAAGGCAGATCCTAGCAGTAGGTGTTTCCAAAACCCACAGCGCCCTTAGATACCCAAGAGGGGCTCTATTGCTGTTTCGTGCGGCCTAAACACCTCAAGCACATTATTGACATGGCAGAGTGCGTACACTAATGGTTGACATGTGTGGCAGGTGCTTGCCTCGGGTGCGGTGGCAACATATGGCCATGACCATGGGACGGGGTGGCCATCAAGCTGGTATTGATGACGACCAAACGTGTGTCTTGTCTACATTTGCCTTTGGTAGCGATGCGCTATTTCAGACTGTGGCGAATGCAGCGCCGGAAGCTGTTTTAAAGGTGCTGCGGAGTTTGAATCAGCCCTTTTGGCTCCCAATTGAGAAGGAGAAGGAGATAGCAGATGATGCATTTGGGGTGCCTTCAATACGTGGGGATCGAGAGGAGCGAGTGGGCTGATGAGATTTTACACCGAGACGAACTTCTCATGTTTAGGACCCAAGTGTGTGAAATCACACTGATTTGAATTCTTCCACATACAACGAGTGCTCAGTTTTATGTGCCTCAGAGGGAGGGGGTGGCTTCAGTGGGAGGGGTAAGGTTCCTATACACATTTCACTAAACAGACAGCATTCGATCACGCGGTGTAATAATACAACCTAAAGTACACGCGTTTGGCGATGTTGGGGTCACATCGCTTGCTGCACCCTAATTCTTCTGATGCCCACAATATTGAGTGTCCGTGCAATGTTCTCATCCTCTGGCATTGCGGTTGTATATGTCAGCAAATTAGCTTAGACATGCAATCATGCAGCCATAGATTCTTACCTTCACTCTTGGCTGTCGCCACGTAGTCTGCGGCATGAATGTACAACAAACTATAGTAAATGCATCAATTAATCAAATCGAACTGCCACGCAGGTGCACTATGCTTCTCCCAACATGGCGATTGCGCTGTATCAATTACGATAACATGCATGTTGCGAGAGGTGCACGTTGGCATGTTCATTCATGTCCACGGACGGGTCATGCCATGGAGTGAAGTGTCAGAGAGCATGGCGGTGCTACTTAAGAATTCCAAGAATGCAAGATATTGCGATTGCGGCGACGACTTTTCCTCACATATCATAATACATAGTAGGTCCCAGCAGGGCCCTGTCATCATCGGATACATCCATGATTGTGTGGGCTCCTAACGATGCAATTTCAAGCCCCCCTGAAGTCGACAAGCTGATCTAGCTTCTCTCCCCCAAAAACATTTGGCGGAGCGATGTCGCTTGCGTGCCTTGGCGAAGTATGGCACAAAGGAAGCTCTCGGTGTGAGACTTACAACTCGTATCAGCAGCAACCCCAACTTTCGCGCCACCCCTGGGATAGCGTTCGATTCATCGGGTTCTAGGATATATCGCCTACGCCCACCCCTAAAGCGAACACTCACCACCACCCTCTTCTACCACTAGACAGCAACTGGCCGTCCCACCAGCAGCTTGGGTTGAACTATCTCCCCGTCAAGCAGCCCAGCTCCGCTTGCGCCGTCCGGAGTGGGTGCTTGAGGAGGAAGGGTATCCTAGTGACATCTTGCGAGACTTGACCCCAACCTCTCATCCCCTTCGTTGAATGGTTGGACCACTTTATCACTCCAGAATTTCGTAACCAAATTAGGCCATGCTGCACCGTGTCTTCATCGAGATGTTGGCACGACGTTTGTGCAATGCAGAGGTGGTGTCTCCACTTTCCTCCCGGGTGAACTATGTCGGCGACTTTGGGTTTCCCCCTTCCGTCAAGAAGGCTAAGAAGGATGGCGTGTTCAGAGCATTTCGCATCACGTCTGCTTCCTTAGAAAATGTGCATTCTCGCTTCCGGGGAGGCCACCATATGGCCTTGGAAGTCCCTCGGACTGACTGCCAGTGGTGCAAATACAAGCCTGGTATCAATGAGGTGGTGGAGGGGATGAAGCGCAAGGAGCCTGGCAACCCCCAGAGGAAGCTTTCGGAATTGCCGATCTGTAGAGCGAACCTTGGGTGTGAGTCCTGCCAAGTGTGGTTTTGTGGAGCAGCATGCTGGAATGAGTTTCATGGCTTATGCGATAACACGCAACAGTAGAGTAGAAGACAAGCTTGTGTAGCTCTTGTGCATAACACTTGCATATTCCTTGATAATAATACTATCATTATTATTGTTGCTGTTTTCATATTGGATAATACTTTATGTGTTCGTGTAGTGGTTATTAGATATTGTCATTTTGTGCACATTCCTCTCCCCAATGCCAATGTGTGCACAACAAATAAAAAGTGAGCGAATTCAGTTGATTCGAATGTCTAATAACTTTCTGAGCCCAACGTGTGATCGTTGTGTGCCGCTAGCTTATTGTCGAGACATATCGGATATCACTTGTTGTGCACATCCGCAGTTGATATGTAGCAAATGCCCTAAGATAATCGACCACTTAAGGTTGCCAGAGATACCGGAACCCGTGCAAAAGGTGTTTTCCAAGACTCTATGACCTGATGGGATATCGTTTATGTGGTTGGGTGGCCCAGAAATTCGGTTTGTGTATGAATGTTGGTGCGTCGGTACACAAGCACTCTATTGTCACTTCTCGATTGTGCGATGCGCGCGCGAGCGAGTCGTGGACGTTCCGAGATACGCCTCGCAGAATGTGAGCGGGCGCATCCCTCAACTTGCAAAGAGATCTTGGTTCCATACCTGACGAATCATAACTGCATTATTTTCGCGATCTGCAGTTCGATTTACTTGGCCGAGATGCCTCAATGTCAAATTAAACCTTGGATTCAAACGCACACGATGACACCCAGTCAGTCGAACAGGCTCTCTTGGAACATTCCCGAGAACATCAGGTAATTTCCTCAGGAGCTCCCGGGGAAGGGGCCATCGTTACAGTGTGCAGCCAAAGCATGCTATGAGGGACATTGAGCCTTTCACTTGAAGCAATTTCAAAAGTCAGGATGATGATAAATGGTGTATCATACTGTAGAGCATAGACCTCTATCTTTGCGCTAAACGAGTGCGTGCATCCTAAAGAGCTGCCACCCTTGCGTTCGTTGGCTCGGCCTAATAGGGTAGCCCTTGATGATTGACCCCGTGCTACTTTGCAGGCAATAAGGTGAAGAATGACACGGCTTTATTACTTCGGACAGCTTATGCGTTTTTAGACTGTTTGGATTAGTTGGTTTAGACTGTTTGGATTAGTTATTTCTTTGCCTCCCTGTGTATCTTAGGTTGGATGGATTGTTGTTTGTAGCGTTCTTTTAAGAAACCGGTGTCCTTCGAATAAATTCTACAATTCTTTACAATAGTGTGTTTGATTTGGTTCCTGTGATCTTGTGTAGGTCGGAGGCATAGCGCTTTTGGTTGTGCCCTGTTAAGCTTGGAGCAATGCCGGACGATTCGGACCAAGCAGCAGGTCACCGGTCATGAAGGTCAGGTCACCTCATCAAGGCGATAGGGTAGCTGTTTACTTGCTCCCCATCCATGTTGCATGCAGTCTAGAGGAGCTACCACGGCTCTTTTATTATCGTCAGTGTGCTAGCGTATTACATAGGTTTATTGGATTATTGCTGCCAGCTTCTCAGCAGAGATGTCTGTGCCGTCGGGGCGCAAGAAAGATCACATAAACTTAAATTACACACAGTCAGGAACTATATTTCGGAGTCACTACATTATTGCTGTCTGGCTTAGCGCCTGCCTCCAATTCGCCAGCCCGAAGGCGGTTGGTAGCGTCTCCTTTTCACCTGTAGCTGTTCCGCAGTGTTTCGCCTCTTGATTTTCAGGTTAATTTCTTTCCTGCCAACTGCGCTGTCCGCATTTTGTTGCCCGCCAATGAACAGCACCACCTGTTAACAACCGAGTCTGTTTAGAAAGTGTCGCAATTTAAACGTTTTCGTGGCTATGTCCTTTACTAGGAATAACCGTGACCGGATGCTTTTCCTGGAATCTCCGTGGCCGGCAGGTGCTCTATCCCCCTTTCCCACGAGAGCCCCTGGTGGAGCGTTCTCTGATGTGATGGGCGCAGCCTGTGCTGACGCCCCACCGTCAGAGTCCGGGGTGTCCCTGACGTGACGGGCACATGTCGTGTTGATCTTCACCCGTGGCTTCGCGTGCTCACTTTGAGGCTTATCATATTCAATTCCTCGGGTCCTGTGGAATAAGGCTTACATTTCCTTCGCCCGGATCCAAACCAGTTGTTGCACAAACTATCTCGGTGTTCGTTGCTTTAGATACGCGTACAGTAATTGCTAGAATATTGCAAATAGTGCATATATATACGCACGCACAGTGAACGCTCCGTTCCTGACAACCACGCACAAGTTTGGCTTTGAGACGTTTATATTTTCCAAGGGTACGCGTTATCGAGCCAGCTGCCTACATGCATGTGTTCGTAACGCAGCGTGCATTACTATACGTGTAGAGATAATCACGTGGTGCATGCTAATATGGTCTGTGTATGCAGCAACCTTCGCTCATACCTGCAGTATGTGTGTTTCACGCTGTGAATCGCTTCGTGTGTAGCCTTGTTTGCCCCGTCGCGCCGGGACACGCGTCGTGATTATCACGGTCTGATTTGACAATCGGATGCCTCTGTTGCTTGGCACATATCGCACAATGCGTGGTGGTAAGCCAGAGTGAATACTATATACGCGTCGATAATCACTCACCTTTAAGAAAACCGGAGATTTGGGGTCAGCCAGCTAATTTCACCAACTTGCGTATCCCCCCTTCCCACCCCACCCCGCCGTCCTAAGTATGGAATCGGTAAGAATTAGCAAGTATTTTCTTTCAACCAGCCAGCCATTTTCTTAAAAGTCCAATGACAAACCCTTAAAAAGGCGACATTTTCAAAATTTTCCGCCTGGTGCGGCGCCAGCACCCATATTTCTTATGTTCGACTATTTCATAGCTCAAAAAACCCGGTCCGATTCTCACCAACTTGCGTACCCCCTTGAAAAGCTGGCTGGTTTATTATCGGCGAGTTTTCTTAAAGGTGAGTGATTACTGTATTTGTTTGTGTTCCTCGACCAGGATTCCATTGGGCGATATTCGAGAAGGTATCGAGGTGCACTGCAGGATCTCTGTCGCAGAGGATCGTTGGGTGTACATCGCAAGACCTCCTCAACATATTCCAGATGCAGCCGTCGATATTTTCATGTAACGTCTGGGAGTGCCATTGGGATTCGGTTCGCGAAGGGCATCGGGATGATTACGGGGAATGTCGCGACATTTCCCGAAATCCAGAAGTGACAATATAATGCTTGTGTACACATCCCCATTTTGGCCATTACGCGCACACTGATGAAGAGAGTGATATATATATATAAGGGATATATATATATCACTGAAACACAGGAAACACAGGTGGTGACCCGGTCGGTCTAAAACTGCATAAGATAAAATACTTAGGTGTTTTTATCGGGCGCGGTGGGGAACGGTCGGTCGGTCGGAGCGAGAGCAGATGACAGATACCAAACAAGATGACAGGGCCGCTCAAGGCAAGGGGTGAAACTAGGAGGAGCTAGCCCCCCCCCCCATAAACAGTGGGGAAATTCAGCTTCCCCGTGACACCAGCTCACCCCGAAGGTGTGAGTGGTCATGCCAAGTTCATACAAACCCTAGTTCCTAACCCAATGTTACTAGATCGCTACATCGCTTAGGCCAACGGCGGGGCCTTTCTCAACCCAACTAGAAGCACATCCGTGCATGGGGCGTTGCCTAAAGATCTAGCATCCAACCAAGGGCCAAGGCAAGCATCTGCAAACTGTGAATGGTCTCAGGCGATTGAGTTGCGGCGGCGGCGTTCTCGATGATGTCTAGCGCCACAAAGACGACGAATTAACCAATGCCCGTGCGGTGCCAAATCCAAAAGCGGTCTGGCACCACCAGACGACAGCGAATGCGTCGATAAGGAGGGGGTGGGGAGGTGGAAGGTGAAACATGCGGCGAGGGGACGTGATTGAGCTCATTGGGAGGAACTCAAAAAGGATGATGGTGAGGGGGACGATTGGGCGTGATAGCACCACCAGACACCTCCATAAGATGGTGACCGGGGGGAGGTGAAGGCGATAGAAGTGGCGAGATGAGCTCGTAGTAGTCAAAGTTCTCGTTGTCGATGGTGTAGGCGTCGGAGTTGAGTTTGGTGCTTGGTGTGTAAGCACCACCAGGCACCACCAGGCACCACCAGACCGCAAACTTGGGATGAAACATGAAAAAGTAATCCGACGTGTAGTTGGGTTTCATTCCAAGCAAGGTTGGATATAAACCAACCTCGACTTCCACACCCCAAGAGCTCGCGAATGCGCCATGAACCCAAAACCAAAACAGCCTAAGACTTATGCTCACTCAATGCTCCTCAAACTTTGCATAGATGCCAAGGATGCAAACGTGAAATATGTATATCTTAATACGATACGTTCGATATGGTTGGGCTTCATCCCAAGCAAGCGGTTGGCGTAATGCCAACCTCGACTTCCACATCTCACGAGCGCACGCGCCCCTCCTCGCCATCGGATACCTGCGACATGACCTGCGCATACATAGTATCGTAAATTTACACATTACAGTAATCGCCCATATTTAAGAAAACAGGGATTTTGGGCCAGCCAGCCGTACTCATCGAGTTGGGTACCCCCCCCGCCAGCGTCAGCATCATAAGAGAACTCGAAGAATAGTAAGCCATTTTCTTTCAATTAGCCAGCTTTTTTCTTAAAATTTCATTGATAAACGCTTAAAACGGCCATAATTTCAGGAAAAATCGCCTGCGGCGCCAGCACAAAGGTTGCTTATTTCGGGAATTTTCTTAGCCGAAAAAGCCAGCCAGCCGTACTCATCGAGTTGGGTACCCCCCCACCCCCCCCAAACGCTGGCTGCTTTCTTAACGTCGGGTTTTCTTAAAAGTGAGTGATTACTGTATGATAAGCGAACTGAAACACCTAAGCCGGTGTTGGAACTTTTTTTACTAAAATGCGTGTTTTGCATCGGCACCCGTAGTGCGTAGTATCTCCATATTATAAACACATGTTTACGTGCGTCGAGTATATTGTCAGGACCCAACAGACCTACGTTTTAAACTATTGTATGCGTTTATACTTCACATATATCACTTGATATATCACAATATCCAACCAATTTTCGGGATCTCAAACCACTTTATCACTCACGAATACCCATCCAAAGTTGGACATGGGTCGCATATGCATAATAAAATACTTGACTATGTCGGCCGGTATTGATATCGCATCATGCCGCCGATATATATGCCTACAATGCCCGTTTTATGACAAAATCTCAAAAAAAAGTTTTCAATGTTTTTCCATACTTAAGCGATGTTTTGGTGATTTTCCACCTGTAAGCGAGTATATATATCGCCCGGGCCCGGGGTTTATTCCGGATTAATTTTGGGCCCAAAACTAGATTAGAAATAATAGTTCCTACTTTCGAATTAAATGACACCTAGGGTACCACGCGTCCGCGTATCGGTCATACGCACATTATTATTTCTAAGGTGCACCGATGGTGCCTCGGTGATACATCCACGATGCTCCCGACGTGTGCCTTCGACTCTCCCAAGGAAGGTGACCGTCACAGCGGTACTGTGCGAGCCCTGTAGGTAGGGGCGTAAACTCGGTGGTCGCTGGGCCCAATCTTGGGCGAAAGAAACAATGACGACCCATGCATCCTAAGATCTTTCTCATAGTTCATATCACGTAGAGATAGTGTTTTCTGTTTACCCAATCATCGACTGACGCTGACGATGCAAAAGCTTCATCAAATTTATACTCTAAAAACGATCTGGTGTTTCAATGTCACATGCCCGTATTTTGATGACGTGTCTAAATACTGTCTGTAATGACATGACGGTACCTCGCCTCGGTAGAGGTAGCACAGTGTCACGAGAGTGTCACGAGGTGACACGATGGAGTTTTCCAGTGTCCGTTTTTACGTTCTTACAGTGACAACACACGCCGTTTGCTAGTTTTTAAGTATGGAAATATAGGTTATCGCTTGCCGGCCCCAACTTTGTTGCGCTGTGATTGCAGGCACAACCCCTTGTGATTTTAATCACATTACATGAAGTACATTTTTTTCAACGTTCGTAACCAACATATATGCATTCGCAAGACAAATACCTTTTATTTGAGCTCTTGAACGACCCCATCCGCAACCGCATCGCTTCGTTTGCAGTCGCGACTGCAAGCTAAGTTGATGCGGTTTAAGATGAGGTCGACCCCCATGGGATGAAAAGCTTGGCAGTCGAGGGGTTTTCGTGCGTTTCAGCGCACGAAACTTGGCACTGATATTATTGATAGTAATATCAGTTGACCCTCTTAAGCGCAAGCACATTCGTTAAGTACACTCCAAACGAGCGCATCTTAGCATCGAGCTTTTTGGGTGAGGGTTTTGAAGTACCCAAACCCAAAAATGCCAAACAGTCAAGGCCTTCCCGGGCGTTCTAGCACGCGAAACTTGGCACAAATATTTCTAACATAGATATCTTAAAGTCAGCCAACGCACAGCATCTGAAACAACTTGTGCTCAAAACGGCAGATCTATTTCTTTGGCAGATACAGTAAACACTCGATTTTAAGAAAACAGGAATTTTAGGTCAGCCTAGCAACTTTCTTATTTATATAAAGAATATGGAGTGTTATGTGTTAAATATTGTGAAGAAATCAAAAAAGCTGGCTACTTTCTTATTGGCGGGTTTTCTTATTACTGAGTGATTACTGTATATTGGGTTTGGGTTCGTTTCCCAAACCCAAAGAAATCTGCCTTAGAAATAAATTGCGCGTTTCGCGCACAAGTAGCTTAAAGCCTTGAGCTTCAGGCAACTCAAAGATATATGTCTTGGCAGTTTTTTTTCCAAGTCTGGTGCTCTAGAACGCATGGGATGCCCTCGACTGTTTGGCATCTTTGGGTACATGAAAACCCGAACCCAATGTATCCGCCAAAGAAATAAATCTGCCGTTTTGAGCACAAGTTGTTGCAGATGCTGTGCGTTGGCTGACTTCAAGATATCTATGTTAGAAATATGTGTGCCAAGTTTCGCGTGCTAGAACGCCCGGGAAGGCCTTGACTATTTGGCATTTTTGGGTTTGGGTACTTCAAAACCCAAACCCAAAAAGCTCAATGCTAAGATGCGCTCGTTTTGAGTACACTTAACGAATGTGCTTGCGCTCAAGAGGGTCAACTGATATTACTACCAATAATATCAGTGCCAAGTTTCGTGCGCTGAAACGCACAAAAACCCCTCGACTGCCAAGCTTTTCATCCCATACGGGGTCGACCCCATCTGCAACCGCATCAACTTAGCTTGCAGTCGCGACTGCAAACGAAGCGATGCGGTTGCAGATGGGGTCGTTCAAGAGCTCAAATTAAAGGTATTCGTCTTGTGAATACATGTATGTTGGTCACGATCGTTGAAAACAAATTGTACTTCATGTAGAGAGCGAGAGAGCGAGAGAATGTCCGGCAGAATGTTTTGTTTCGTTTGAATGGTCGGCATTTTGGTGGTGGTGACAATCGAGCGGGAAGACATAGACATGCGATCGCGCGACATGACACACCCTAACATAATTTAGAATAAAGCACTGGCATTCTTAATCTAGTTTTGGGCCCAAAATTAATCTAGAAAAAAGCTTTTGCCTATCGCCCGACCCCTATATATCGGTTCACAATGTTCCGATATGACATTCTTCGGACATACGCAGTCACGCCAGTGCATACCGATGCCAGAGTCTCATCACACGTGCACATTTTAGCTCATTTGGGCCCGAAACGCGAAGCCCCCAAAAAGGGTTATTGCCAGCTCACCTTGGGTTGGATACTGTATGGTAAGCGTACATAGATATCAGGGATAAGTTTACATCGGGGGCTGACATTTCATTTTAATCCACATCGGGGGCCGACATCTCATTTTAATCCACATCGGGGAGACACTTCATTTAATCCACATCGAGAGGGACATCTCATTTTAATCTACATCGGGGGCCGACATTTGATTTTAATCCACATCGGGGGCTGACACGCCTAAACGTTTCACATCAGGTGTAGACATCTCATTTTAATCCACATCGGGGGTTGACATTGCATAGCATGCGTAAACAGAAGACACACGCAACGATATAATGTAAACGAAACATAATTACGCAAATCCAACCGGTAGATATGTAACTCGTATTACGATGAGCATATCTACCGGTTGGATTTGCGAAATAATGTTTTTTGGTGCCACAAACGACGAAAGACTGTCTTGTTTGGCGAAATGAAATAGTTTTTCACTGCTGGACACTCCAAAAAACATTATTTCGCGAATCCAACCCGTAGATATTTTCATCGCGATATGATTTACATATCTACCGGTTGGATTTGCAGAATTATGTTTCGTTTACATTATATCCTTACGTCGAAGGTAATGCATACCCCCGATGTGGATTAAAATGAGATGTCTACACCCGATGTGGATTAAAATGAGATGTCTACCCCCGATGTAGATTAAAATGAGATGTCAGCCCCCGATGTAGATTAAAATGACCCGATGTCTGTCTACCCCGATGTGGATTAAAAAGAGTGTCTGCCCCCGATGTGGATTAAAATGAATTATGCCCCCGATGTGGATTAAAATGAAGCGATACGCCCCCGATGTGGATTAAAATGAGACGTCGGCCCCCGATGTGGATTTAAATGAAATGTCGGCCCCCGATGTAGACTTATCCCTAGATATAATATGCGTGCTTGGTGAAAACCATGGATAGACCCTTGTGTGTATCGATACTCTGGCCGATTCTAGCAAGACATATGCCCGCACCGACGTGTTGAAGAGCAAATAAACCAAAACACGTTTGTTTGGTATGCAAACGAGCACCGGCTTAGGGGTTAAAGTAGCCGAGCACTTTGGAAATCCCTGCGCGTATCATAGAAGTCACAACGCCGTTCGCCCCATGAGGCGGAGGAACCGCGTTGATGAAATTGTGTAGTTGTGAAGAATTTTACGATGCAATTGCGGATTGGGATGGGTCAACGAAGAACGAGTCGGCAGTCACGCAACGGCAGCGGCAATGGTGTCCGCGATGTCGATGTGTTCACCGTCTGCTGCCGGCGACGTTCATACTTCATTACGGTCATTGTGTCGCTGTCTCTCACGCGATATGACGCAATTGTGACATGCGGTCATCATATGTCATCTGACAAGTTCCCAACGGCCCCTACCCTGTCCCTATCGAATATCAATAGGGAAGGGTTTATATACGCGCTGGAACTGAAACGAGGTTTCCGTCTCTAACTCTCTATCCCGGAAAATTCTGAACTTGCGTGACGTACGGCGTAATAAGATCATATTAAAAAACGCGACGGATATCAATAAAAAATATAAATACTTATAGCGTTAATATAGGGCTTGCTTATGTGTAGCCGCCCCGGAATGTGCAGGTGCTGGAAAAAGCATACCAAAATTTGTCGAAAGGGCATTATGAAGGTTTGAGGTAGTCGAGGGCTTAGGTCCTCACAATCGTACTTTGGGATTTGCGTGGATCCAGTTTCTCGCAAAGATTTGGCATGCTACTTCTTTACATCATCTCGAGACGAGATGTACGCATGCAGCTGGTCCCATCGGTTTCTCGCAAAGCCCCAAGTAACGTTTGTTCAACAACCCATATGGACGTACGTGCTGGAACAGTCACACCGCTTGCCTTGTGACTCTTCCTATAGTAGTGTGTATGACTGTCACCCGAACCCGAACCCTAACTGCTTATGCCCGTTATATCGGGTTAACTTATCAACTTTATTACATTCTGAGAAAACTTACCGCTGAGTGTATATATCCCGAGTCCTAGGGGTATATCCAACAGGTTTGGCCCCACTCACTCTTTATTCAGACACTGCGAGTTTTAGCCATGTCTGGCTAAACGGCGACGCTTGAGATGGAGTGAGGGGCTCCGCTAGAGGCACGGCGGAGCGGTATGGCCTAGTTGATGACTGGTTGATTGGATTTGCGGAAGGCTTGTGCACGAGGTAGAGTTCATTTTCCTCGCTTCGCGTTGGTTGACGTTGGAATTTTTGGTCGGATCCGACACCACTTTCCTTGGCCGCGTCACTCTGCATCCACATGCACGTGGGGAGATTTTGCGCCGCGGCTTTCCCTTGATTTCCTCGACAACCGCATTGTGACTTTTGGCCGCCGCTCCTTCCGCACCTCGTACCATTTACCCTCACTTCCTCTCTACAGTCTCTTTCACCATGGTTGCGACTAGATTGACTTCAAGTATGGCGTCTCGCCGACGCTCTTTAGCTACGATTTTCGACTCCGCTGCTGCCCGTAATTCCGTCACGCCGGCTACGCCGGCAAGCGGCAACTACTGATGTTCCGGCTGCGAACTCCGCTCAAGCTGTTTTCTTGGCGGGTGTTCGCACTCTCACCCGTGAGCGCTTCGACGAGAGCGTGGCGAAGCATGTGATCCGAAAATGTTTCCATGAGAAGCATGATCGTTTCACGGGAACAGAGTCCAACGCGCAGGTGCTTCTCTCCAAGCTGGTGCCTGCTCTCCAGGAGGCTTTCGAGGCGCAGGATCCTTTGTTTGCGCCGATGTTCGACTTGGAGGACTCCGCATTGGCCGTACGTCCCAAGGCCAACAAACTTCTTTTTTCGACGCTCGAGCTCATCATGTGTCCCGCCTCTCCAGCGGGTGACTGGCTCGAAGCCTCTGCGACGCTGCATCCGTTGGACGGCAAGCGGGCCCTTCTGGAGCTTGCACGACGCCTGCTGGACTCCGGTGCACCCTTCCAGGGGACATCGGACCTCCTTGGCGTCCGCTTGAAGGCCCACGCCGACCCGTCCGAGTCCATCACGGATTTCAACGCGGCCTTGAGGTCCGCCAAGAGGCGCAACACCCTTGACGATGACGAGGTGAAGGAGTTGTTCCTCGCGGCGCTGGATCCTGGGTTCTACGCGCCGGTGGTGTCGAGGCTCTTCACGCACCAGCAGCGGGCGGCCGTGGACCTCCTCACCATTCAGCAGTGGGCCCTCGAGTGCTACGCTCGGCACGTCGCAGCCGGCACGCACACTGCTTCGTTCACCCTGTCCGCGGCAGCCGTGGCCACTGACGGCGACACCTCGCAACTGTCCGACCTCACGGCCATCGTCCTCGACGTGAAGCGGCAGCTGAAGGTCCTCACGGACAAGGTCAACGGGCGGGGTTTTACCCCGCGGGCGGACAAGAACAAGATCGGCAACGGGGGAGGCGGCTCCGGTGTTCGTTTTGCGGCAGGTGACCTCCCGACGGGGGGGAACTGGCCACAGTCGCAGGTGAGGAAGCGCGTCGCTTTCCACAAAGGGAGCGGCGACTTCGTTCCTTTCTGCCAAAACTCGACGTGCAGAAAAGACGAGTCGCGACACTGGCACCGTGACTGCCCGAACGGTGGCAAGCATGGCGCGGGGGGGGGCTTCCACAGCTTCTCCCTCGGTGACATCGAGAACGACTTGCTGGCGGAGCAGTTTCAGACGGCCATGGACGGGCACGACGGCGAGCGGTTCGATGCGCTTTGCCTTCTGGCAGGGGGCAAGCCGGAGATGCTTGACGGCGTTTCGGCGTATTCCTTCGGGGTCGAGCCGGAGAGGGAGGACGGTGCTTTGCAGGAATTCCTGCCCTACTGCCAGCCTGCCACCCACATGGGCGGCTTCACGCGGTCGGTGGTGTCGAGAGAGAGGTCTCAGCTGCCGCTTGCACGGATGTCAGGGTGGACCCACCGCCGGCCCCGCCGCCGGCGGCAATCGAGCATGTTTACCCGGGCGAGTCGGAGGCGTCCGACACCGGTGACATGATGCCGGTGGACCCCATGCATAAGGTGGCCGCATTACCGGTAATTTGAAAGTGGGGGGTGGTAATACCAGGTAATTTACCGGTAATTACCATACGTGGTAATACCAGGTAATTACCGCCTGCACCAGTTGACCCTACTTTTGCATACGAATTCCGAATTCGATTTTTTCGGGTCCTATGGATACACAATGATCATAGGAGATAGTTGAGTGCATAATGTCCCACATGCTCGACCATGCGCGGTCACAAAATAGCATAATATTTTACAGAGAAGTGCAGACAGAAAGTCCCGAGGCACAAATATACCCAACTATTGCATACGAATTCCGAATTCGATTTTTTCGGTTCCTATGGGTACACGACGATCATTGGAGATTGTTGAGTGCACAATCTCCCACATGCTCGACCATGCGCGGTCACAAAATAGCATAATATTTTACAGAGAAGTGCAGACAGAAAGTCCTGAGGCACAAGTATACCCAACTATTGCATACTACGCCACACGAGCATCGGTGGGCGGGCGGACGGGCGGATGGGCGGTGTGTGCGGGGGCGGTGCGTGCGGCGCAGGAAGTGCCCAAAAAATTACGGTTCTATATTCGTATACATACTGTTATTCATAACAGTCAGCAGATAGTAAGTTAATAATAACGAATCGTCAATGCAGCTAACAATATTCACAACGAATAACGATATTCACAGCAAATTATGATATTCACGGCGGATATTGGTATTCATAGCAGATGATCACATTCACGGCAAATAACGATATTCACAGCAGATAATGATCATCACAGCAAATAATCATATTCACAACAGATAACGATATTCACCGCAGATAACGATAATCACAACAGATAATGAAAATCACAACAAATAATCATAATCACAACAAATGGTCATATTCACAACAGATATTCATATTCACAGCAGATATTCATATTCACAGCAAAGTCAAGCAAATTAATGATCGTGAAAAATTCAAAATATAAAAGATATCGCATATATCCGGTCACTGACGATAGCCAGGAACATAATGAATAAATGGCGGGTGTCTGTCAACGAACGAAACACTCTTATGCCTTGCGCAAATATGCCCAGGAGCCAACTGGCTGCACATCAAGAGATTCAATCTCGGCATATTCATCCAACGATAATCTTGAGCCTCGGACCCCCTCATTCCAGAGGATATCGTAGTTGTGACGAACACGTTTGGCAGCATACTTGACTACCGTGCCCAACTCCCAACCATCCTCTTTCCATAACATCACGATAAACAAACCTGTCACCCCTGTCGCACTCGTGATGAAAGCCGCAGGTTTCTCGAGTGCTTGAAACCCAACAGGACACTCAAAAGGAAGGCGAGAGTCCACATCCTGGGGACGGAGGCTCTGCAACCTCATCGTCGTCTGACGAATCCTCGTTATCACCCGCCTCTTCACGACCCGCCGGCAGCTCCTCATCAGAAGAATCCTCGGCAACCTCCTGAAAACTAAGCAGGACATTTTCCTCATCCTCCTCGTTGACAGTTTTCAGGTATTCCTTGAAAGAGAGGTTCGCCTTAAACTGGAGTGACAAGTTGACATAGCAATAGATTGCTTTCTTTGAATTTGAATCTCCAAAGCGAGGTCGTGATTTGGAGTGCACCGCATCAGCGTCCTTGTTGATGCGCTCGATATTGCAGGCATGCAACACGATGGTCAAAACACATATGACCATTTCGATCAAGGCCGCACAGTCTGCGCGGACAATATCCAAAGAATTCCAAAACACCAGGTTGGAAGAAACCAAATGAAAGTGTTTTAGGCAACACATACAGTATCTGAACTTGTTAGATTTATCCTCGTCTGAAAACAAAGGGTGAATCTTCTCGGGAACTTGAGTACGCACGAGACTGGTTACTGCACTGAGCTTGAGGCTATACGGATCGCCTTTAGCCTTGAAAACACTGTACTCTTGGACGAGGCGCTGGTATTTCGGACCGATCGTTCCACCACAATAGTTCTTTATCGCGGCTAGCACATCGCTGTCTTTGAATGTGTTTTTGATACGAGCGAGCTGAGCCTCACCGAATATTAAAACCACGAGAGCTTGAACATACACGTCCAAACAGAAAGCGAGACAGTGCACATCGTGTCGCAGGCCGACTTTTCTCTGTGCACCTAGCCAACGATCTCTCGCTAACTGTTGGACACTCTTGATATCGTCTGCATCTAACTGAGTGGTTACAGCTAAAGGGAGCTCATTGAGAGATTGATAAAATAAAACATAAAGAGGCATCAAGTGAGAAGGCGGTACACTTTCCCCCTCGAGATAATGCAGCATATTCGAAAGTGGCCCCAAAATCATGTTGACAGCAACGCCTTTCTTTTTCAAGGAAACATCGCCCACCAAATCCTCAAAGCGATTGAAGTCATTCTCACTGTTAGGTTTGCGTTGAATTGCTTTCTTTTTCACGACTGCGTACTCAGGCCACTCAGGTACATCGCGCAATACACTCCAGTTGTACAAAGCGGATTCGATCATGAGAAATGCGAACGCAAAGCGTGTCAAGGGAAATATTTTCAGAACCTGAGAATGGTTACCGAATTTCTCACGTTGTGCTTGTAGGAGTGTCTCCCATAGCATAGCATACCGCTTCAAGAAAACTGTGACGAAAAAAAGTCGGCTACAACAAGGGAAATGGACTCAAGCTTTGCGATGTCTTCCACTAAGAGATCTAATACATGAATACAGCATCCCATTATGTAAAGGAAGGGGAACCAAGCGCGTAATAAGCGAAACATGACCTGCGGGTGTGCAGTGAAGGCGCAACGAAGCAAAAGCATAGTCAATATCCGCCAGCAATTATCGTTGCTCCCACACTTCGATTTGCAACGAAACACTCAGTGCAGTGCGTGCTAGAGTGAAACTCGCTACTACTGTGCACGAGGGAACCAAAGGATGTAACGAAATGCTGAGCGCTTGGCACTTGCATATTGCCAGTGTTGTCGGCGACGATAGCCTGGAACTTGTCAGCACGATCGTGAATCTCTTCGTAGACGTAATTCGCTTGCACTTGCCCGCTGTGCTCGCGTTTCCCGAAAGCTCTGCTTAGTTGTCACATAAGCAGAGATGCCTAGCTTAGCTTCGCCGATATTGCAAGTGGCACGACCCACAGCGTTGGTCTTACCATCAATGCCAAGGGGCATCTTGCCTGGCTTGTTATCCAAAGCTGCATCTGTCGACAAAAGTGTCTCTTCATATACGTCGTCAAGAATAGAGGTGCGCAATTGGGTTCGACCGGGCAACCACTTCGCATAACCAGGACTGAGTGCTTTGATAAACGCGATAAAGAAAACGTTTCCTACAACAACAAACGGAATTTTGCACGCAAAAAAAAGCAGCCAAGCAAGAAGTTTAACGCCCGTGCTTGCACCTCTGTGCAAGTGTGGATACCATACTCCTTTAAGGCGGCTTGTCGCTCTTGACGTTTGGCAGCAGAGGGATCCACGTCTTGCAAAACCGTCTGCTCAGCACTCGACAACGCTGCAGCATCTGACGATTCCATCGCCTTACGCTTTGTCGCATACTGCGAACGCCACTCCTTGCCATGCGCGGCGGTGCACTTGGCCGTGAGCGCAAGCTTATCCTCGTCGGGTACGTTGTCGCAGTCCAAGATCTTATTGAGGAGCTTGCCCGAGTTGATCCTATGATAGGCCGTATTGGTCTTGAGGGACTCGTCATACTTGCATATGAGCGTGGTCCGAACGTTCAGGGCACAGGACTTCTTCGGGTTCAGAGTCACGTGGTATTCTGGGACGTCACGAAACAGAGACAAGAGGAATGAGTGTTGTGGTCCGAAGCACTGCCCGCGTAGAGGGGTCTTCAAGGCGTCCAAGATATCCTGAGGAACTTTATGAATAGTGCCGTGGGAATCCTTCCAGTCATGTAATGTATCATCCCCAGTCAGGGATATGGTGTCACCTGAGGCCATTATTGCCACTTCGTTTGCCTCTCCCGTCGCCGTGTTATTGATTGACCAAGAATGGTTTTTTGTGTTGGAGGTCAAGTCGTGTCACTCCCAGCCGCCGATCTGGAGTTTTTTGGTAAAATCGACGGTAATTTGACGAAATCCAGGTAATTTACCATGGTAATACCATCTTACCGTGGTAAATTACCGGGAATTCCTTAAGTATGGGGGGGGTAAGACAATTTGGGTGCAGGTATTACCGGGTAAATTACCGGTAATTACCGAGCCGGTAATTTACCAAAAAAATTTACCCGGCCACCTTACCCATGCACGCGCACGAGCCCGACCTCTGCTTTGCGGGAAGGATCGCACGGATGGGGGGGCTCTCAATCACGGCTGAGGGCGAGGACTTCGCGATGCGGTACATGCACGCCGAGTCGGAGACCGACTCTTGCGACGGCGACGTGGACGACTCTGCAACTGGGTATGACTCTGTTGACGGGAAGGGTGTGGTCCCGCGCCCTACGGCATCTCGTCTGGGGTGCGGTGCACCGCCTTGGGGGTATGCCCGCTCTTCAACGATTGCGGTGATGCTTTGTGCATTCTTTTGTGTATGCGCCACCGCGGCACCACTCACAGCTGCCGCCACTGGCGGGACGTGTGCACCGGGCTACACCGGCCTGGAGGTCGGTGGTGCTGCTGAGACAGCCAACCACGAGCCTGCATTCGATCTCGCGGCGCCGGCTGCTACTCCGCCGCATCGGCAAACGCGGTATCGGGAGCTGCGACAGGGGTTCCACACTCTCCGGAATGTCCCGCGGCCGCCATGGCTATATGATCCCGATCCTGACTTTGTTCCGCAGTCACCACCTTACCCGCCACCGCCGTACTCGTCCGATGACGAGGAGCAGAGCTTTGGGGACCATGGGGCTGTGCACGACGATCGACAAAATTCAGATTCCTTTTCTGGCTCCACGAATGATTCCAACACGGCTTCGGCGACTTCAATTCACGGCGCCACGGCGGTGCTGCGGACTGGCACAGCAGTGCCACCGCCAACTAGTGGCTAGAAGGTTAATCATGCCGCTCCTGCACAGTGAGATTTAATGTAGCTGTATGTGCAGAGGGGTCCGATCGCGGACCGATTTCAGTTTTTGCAACTCTTAACCGGGAACAGCCCTGCCCGAAAGGACAGGCCTTCCCTTAGAGCTCAGTTTCCACCGCTCTAGATGGTGTTTGTTCAGAGGTTTCACCTTCGGCTGGTCAGCCACCACACTAGGTGGTGTGTTGGAACAGTCACACCGCTTGCCTTGTGACTCTTCCTATAGTAGTGTGTATGACTGTCACCCGATCCCGAACCCTAACTGCTTATGCCCGTTATATCGGGTTAACTTATCAACTTTATTACATTCTGAGAAAACTTACCGCTGAGTGTATATATCCCGAGTCCTAGGGGTATATCCAACAGTACGTCCTGTGTTGGTTTGCGTATTTATTAACTTACACGCGCCATCCCGGATGTGCCGCGGGGCTCGAAGCGTGTGAACCAAATGACCGAATGAAATACATATGCACACATACAACGTTGAAAATATGTTTCAATCGTTGTTATTACTATTTCTTAGCGTTCCCTTGATCCCTTCGGCAGGATACCGAAGAAAATGCCGTTTTGCGGATGCCAGTTCCCGCTTCCACCACACGAAGCGGGGACTCCGGGATCCGCTTCCAGTCACCGCATTTGTTCGCTCGGGGTTGCTTCCTAGCGTTCATAATACCTTATATTACGAAACATTATTCGCTTCTAATATATCGCGAAGACTTGTCAATCTCTTCATTAATCTACCCTGCGCACTAGGTTTTCACAGTGTAAAGCGCTTAACGCTTAAAAGGCGACGTTGGTTTATTCAGTACTTTAATCAACTTTTTTGCATAACCATCACGTTTTTGACATTATTACTCTCACTTGCGGCACTTGTATGCGACCCATGGCATATCCACATCTTCTAGACACATCCCCCGACCCATTCCAAGGTCTCACGCACCTCAGATCACGAAATATCGCCGATGACATGGCCCGGAAGCTCCGGAATTGTCTCCGGTCATTGCTCATTTTCACATGCACCATGCACAAACATTTATTGGAGATATGATGTGAGTATCGGATATATGAAGAAGCGTTGTTGATACCCTCCGACGCGTTCATTCAAAAAGAAAAAAATGCATTCGCCAAAGTAAACCGCGAATTATAGTTGTTTTGGTGCACCTTTACGCACTGTTAAAAGTTAACGATCAGTATTCTAATTCTGCTAGAAACTCAGCAGTGTACGAGGGGGAACGCTGCCGACGGTGAAACAACGAACTAGGATAAACTCAGATAATAGACATATATACTGAGTTTGTCACACAAGCTGATCACCGAAGATGACACACTGAATATGACACCTGACTGTACGAACTAGTCAGGGTGTCATTTCCAGCACACCACCTCATCTGAGGTGGACAGCTTGTGACAACACACCACCCTAGCTACTAGGCTTACATTGTAAGATGCAAGATTGTTAAGCCTAGAAGCTAGAAAAGTCACAAGTGGTCGATGAGAGCTTAAGCAAAAAATATGATACTTGCTAAAGCTAGAGATCTCGCTAAAACAAAATCTGATCGGTCAAAACGCGCCCTTGCCAGCTAGTGGTGGGTGCTCCCACAGATCTCGCCTGTCTGCATGTGATGGAGAATGTAAAAAAAATAAGTCTGCCTGTCGGTTTAGCTTTCAATTCTGCGAACTGCAAAGGTCTTATGCCTGTAAATTGCTCGTCTTAATTTGAATAAGCTGCCCGCAAGTGGTGAGAAATAAAATAACATTCTTCGGTCCAAAACTACGGCAAGTGGTGGAGAGTTGCAAAAGGGAGCACCGCCTGTCTGTTTAAGGATTAATAAGACCCATCAGAGTAATCATCGGAAGCCGAGTCCTCAAAATATTCATACTCATCATAAAATCCAGCACCACCAGTGTCGAAAGATGCATGGGCTTCGGCCTCCCAGGCAGCCCACTCTTCAGCAGTGTACTCTTCGTAATTTTCGTTCTCAGGGATAGCATTTCTAACATAGGAAACAATGCCAACTGAAAAATCATTCTGCGGTAAAAATTCATCCCCAACAAGGGGCTCTAAAACTCCGCCATAAGAGTCGCCCTGGAAACCTGTGTCCAGGGTTTCATCCTATTCCAATCGATCGGACGAAAAATGCGGAGCGGCCAAGTGGCCATCTTGCTCCTCCTCTACTTCCTCACAACTGTCTGAATCATCGTAATACCCAGGGGGGTACTCCGATTCATCCTCCTCACTACTGTCATACTGCTCAAAATGTTGGTCCTCGATGTCCAAAGAAGGAGGCCCAGGCATAAGGGGCGCGTGAATGTAATGAACTTCACGACGCACAGGAGGGGCCTGTGCGTGCGCGCTTCTCACCCTAGGGATACTAGGTGAGGGTCTAGTGGAAGTAATCTGAGTGGAAACTGATTTATTTGCCAAAATTACCGGCGAATCTCCGACGCCTGTTTCACAGAAAGAAATAGCGGAACCCGCAACATCATCGGAAATAGCACCACCAACTTGTGTGCTCTCTGAAACAATAATCTCCAAAATGATCGGCGGGTCTGCGGTCAAACTCTGCTGAGAAATCTGCGGTGAGCGGAAATGCGTAATAGCCTCGCTCATACAAGTACACAAAGAGATCAACTGCGACCTCTCGCAAAACCAGTGTCAATAGAATCCAAAAGAGCTAGGAGCTCTTCACTCGAAGAAATCTGAGAAGAATCCATAGAATATAACGAAAATAAGTGTGGAAACAACCCAAGAAAATCCGTAGAGCACCACTCCGTCTAATTCCCTCGCAAACCGCGAGTTCAAAGCTCGAGCGAAGAATCCGAATCTGAGTGAGCCACAAGGTGTGGACACACTCTCCCGAAAGATATGATGAAAATAAATAAGATTCTACGCTAAAATACACAACACGCAAGCGTGAAGTGGTCCCATAACCTGCTAGAAACTCAGCAGTGTACGAGGGGGAACGCTGCCGACGGTGAAACAACGAACTAGGATAAACTCAGATATACTGAGTTTATCACACAAGCTGATCACCGAAGATGACACACTGAATATGACACCTGACTGTACGAACGAGTCAGGGTGTCATTTCCAGCAGATTCGCCTTTTAAGTGTTGAGAAGCGCGAACGGAAGCGGACAGATTCCAGAAAGATACCGGTGTGATTTCGATAACGGCTTGGATGTCCGTGTCCTTCCGATTTAATCGAACGGCTGTTCGGAATTTGTAAGCAATGAAAAATATAATTCGCATCTGAGGAATCAAACAGGAATCCATCGCGCTTTTCATTACACTACATTACGCCGTATGACGCTGACGGTCATATCGCTATCGTCTCGCATAAACGCATATGCAGCACTGTTAGCTTGGATTTTTCTCCTCGCCATCGCATCGCACCTGCACGCTGCAGACGAGAGACGAGAGGGAGAGAGCTCAGCTGCAGACCTGCTGATATAGAGCTCTACTGTGCACAGCAGTAGCTCTTTTTCGTTCTTCTTGAGATCTTGACGACCCGAGCACCCGACCCATCATGCGATAGGTCTTTACGTTTGGTTCAAGCGTACAATTTCGCGTGCATACACCAGGTTTTTCGAATTCGCCGGATTTTGGGAGCCCGCAACTATATTTTGGTTAGGTTGACCGACTTGTTTCTTGGTATCAATAACGATGGCCGCACGCCAGGGGGGTGGGTACTGTTTAGACAAGTCGCTCTTCGTCCGCGAGGAGGCGATCCACTCGGCGCTGTACTGCGGGATCAACATGGGTGTTATGGAAAAGCCCGTCCGCACGCCCTGCGATCACCTTTTTTGTTCGGAGTGCATCAAGCAGGTACGGAACCAAATATTTCTTTCGCTGCTCTCAGACCTCGCGCTCCTATCTCAACTGAGGTTTCGGTGTCCCGGTCTGTTTTTAGCTATGAGCCTGCCTAAGCCTTTGTGCACCACACTGTTAGAGACGTGCTGCGCAATAGTTACGCTCCCCCCACAAGCAGCATGCCGTGCAGCTGCACTTGACTCAGGGGAGGCCTGCCCCGAGGCAGCTCAATCGGCTGCTCGGCTCATCTCCTCTGTTGCATAATTAAATTGACTCATTGCTGCAACTTTACCTTGATTACCTTCGACCTTCAGCGCAGCTAGTTTCTATGTCACGCTATGAAAACTTCGTCATAGCGGCTTGTGCTATTTTGTATGCTGTTGTCCCTAGAGGAGGTTAAACCTGGAGGGACTTTCCACGCAGCTGACTCCTCCTCTTTCTCTCCAGTGGCTGGGGTATAACCAGACGTGTCCCACTTGCCGCGAGCACCTCAACGAATCTTTGCTCAAGCGCGACCGCAACATTGAAAGTATCATTAATGAACTCGAGGTTTGTTCGTTTGTGCCACCGCCCGCCGAGCTGGTCGAAGGAGCCGCAACTAGTGAGTGCGCACGTAGTAACGCGGCAGTAACGCACGAACTACCAAGAAAGCAGCAGTCGGCGCGAGCCGCTGACCGATGTAGCGTGATGGACGTAGGGAACGCATCCCAAACCGGGTTCGACAGACGACATGCTTTGCTGCTGGTTAGGCTAGTTGGCTACTTGTGCTGAATACGCGGTGGCGAAGCATGTGTAATTCATTTTCGAAGAACTTTACGAGAAGGAGGCCACCTTCATCATTTTCGCACATTTCAACCTTTGGATCTCCGAAGCGTCTTCGACGACCATCACGCCAGCGGGTGGCGTGCCAGCACACGGCAGCCCTTCTCGCGCTCGAACTGTCCCAAAAGTCTGAACGTTACCTCGCGAATCTGCCCTCAAGATTGTCGGGTTTCTGCCCGAACGCAGTCTATGAAGCGCATCTGAAGAAAAGGGGCTTTCACGCGGCTTCCGAGAAGCTGACGCCGCGGTGCGGCGCCCTTCGCAGGTGCAATGTGGCGCCCATGAGCGCGGGTGCAAGTGGCTCGGGCACCTGGAGAACCTGCAGAGCCACATGCAGAGCTGCTCCTTCATGGCCATCAAGTGTCCCTTCCCCGGTTGCGGGGCGCAGGTCGCACCCCTGATAACCACCCAGCCCTTCACCTTCCCCGGCTGCGGGGGTGTCAGGTGGCACCACATCTTTCTCCAACCCTGCCCAACTGCTTTTCAGGTTGAGGCACCTCTGGGGCACGGCACGCAGAGTTTCCGGGGGCTCCGCGGCGCTCGTGAGTTCCCCTCTTGGGACCCATCCGAGGGCTTCCGACTCGCCTTCGTGCGAGAGGAGCGCAGACCGAGGCTTCGAGGTTTTGGACGTCGCGCAGGTCGAGCGGCACGATCTCGCTGAACACACCAACTCGTGCCCCTACCGCACGGTGCCCTGCGAGTTCTGCAAGGCGCTGCAGCAGCACAACCGCATGAAGGTCCCGGCCTGTCCCTTTGTATTGTGGAGCTGCAAGCGCCTCCGCGCAGGCCACGTGGCGCCTCGCGCTTCCCCTGCAAGCGCCTCTCGCCCCTTCGTTCGGGTGGTTGGGCTCTTACGCCAGCTCGCAGCTCATGTGAGTGCTGAGGGGGCGAAGGGAGGGGGGGTGCACCGGCCAGGAGCACCTGGACCTCTGCCCAAAGATGCCGGTGGCATGCACCCTTGGCTGTGGGAAGCACGGCATTCTGCGCAGCGAGATGCAGGTGTTCGCGGCTCTATCCTGCCCTCTCCCCGAGCGCTTCGTGGCCTCGGAGCATGCAGCGTGGGCAAAGCCCGGAAGGATGGGCCAGGATCGAGAGAGGGCAGCCCTAGGAGCGCTGCGCGGCGCGGATAGCAGCCCCTGAGGCAGCCGGATCGAGCTGAACGCGGTCCGAGGGGCGGGGCTGCTCCACGGGCAAAGCTTTAGTGGTTGGGACCCGGAGGAGAGGTTTGGTAGTGGACGGGATCTGCAGAAGCATGTGGGGATGGGGTGAAGCCTGAGGAAGGGGGAGCGTTGGATGGGAGCCGCAGCGAGGGGTTAGTGGGCGGAAGTCGGAAAAGTGGGGCTGTGGGGGATGCAAAAGGAGAAGGGCAGGTAGTAGGGATGCCGCAGGGGCGGGGGTCAGCGGCAGCCAGTGAGGGGAATAGTGGGTGTACTTGCAGGATAGTGGGCGTAGTGGGTGAGACTCGACGGGGGGGCGGGAGCGCAAACAGCAGGGAAGGGGATGGTGGGTACAGCTGCAAGAGAGGGGGACCCGGGTGAGCAGGGTCTCGGGAGTCTCCTTGGGGGAGCTTGAGGGTTTGGGGGGTGGGCGACGACGGTGGTAGGCTCACATTGCAACCACCTGCCCAAAGCTCAGCATCGCATGCCCTTTTTCCTCGCACGGTTGCACGGAGAGCATCTGTCGTGGCGATCTGGATACTCACTTGGCGGTATGTGGCAACCCCTCCTGCCAACCCCCTACCGCCCAGCCAAAGCTGGGGCGTGCGCCACGCCCCTAAATCTCCCCGACTGGCTCAGATGTAACGCCCCTGCAGAGAAATCCCCGTGCCCTAAAGAGAGTCCCGCCAGTTGCAGACGATAGCAGGCGGGCAGGGTCCTCCTAGGGCTGAGAGACTGAGAGTGAGGTTGCGAGAGGCGTGCAAGCTTCAATGCAGGCCACCGAGTGGCACTGAGCTCTGACGGGGTCCCCTGCCCCCGACATCCCTGTCCTTCCCTGCCCCCGTCTCGAAACTTCAGAGCTATCAGGGCCAGCATCTTCTCTACGTGTGCACCTCCCTGCAGGTGCGTTACCCCCGCCTGGCTGCAAATCGTTCGCCTCGCGTAATAGCGCTGTCGATCTTACCGCTGGCCCCACGTCATGGGGCAGGCCGCTTGTGCTCCACACACCCCAACACAAGCTACCAGCACCGATCCAGCTGTTATGTGTGGGGTGGTGCTTGCGGCTCCTTCACGCTTCTCCTCCGCAATCTGAGGATGCGGCCTGCAGCTGTATGCATCAGACCCAGTCAACCTGAAGGGCGCATACAGGTTTAAGGCCTCCGAGGTCTGACGTAATGGCACCTGGTTTGATTGTGCTCCCGGACTGTGGTTGGATGCAGCGTTTGCAAACTGAGGTGAAAGATCTTCGCCAATGGAAGTCGAAGAAGCAGGTATGCGCTGTCAGAGTGTGGGGCTGTTTCGGGGCAAGGCTGTTCCGCAAATAACAGGCTGGCATCAGTGGGCGCCCAAGATGGGTGGGCTTGCTTTGGGGTGAGGGAGGCGCGCGCCTGCATCGTCGGATAGCGCTCGATAGGCTGGAGTGCAGCGGCATCTCTCCTTGCGATTGCAGGGCTCGCCATGTTCACCGGAAACTCAAGTGGGGAATTGTCATCACATCACCAGGCCGGGAGTCGGCATGCTCCTGGAGGAGGCTGCCGTGCACGGCCTACCCTCACATGCCGGCTGATGCACGACCGCCGCAGGTGAAGAATATCAGAGAAGGCACCCCTGTGGTTCATGTTCTCGAGGGTGAGTGCTCTCCGCCTCCGTTCCCCCCCGCATTTTGATTCCATTCGGGTCATATAATATAATATGATATAATATAATATGATATGATATGATATGATATATGATATAATATAATCACGCATGGTGGTGACTGGTTTGCTTTTGGCGGCTGTGCAGGTCATAGCGACTCCATGAACTGCCTGCAATTCGATGACAGGTCATTTGCCCGCCTTGTCCCCTCACCCTTGACGCCTGCGCGCGCGCTCACTTCCTTCAGCCCTTACTACCCCCTGTTGTGAACCCAACTTCGGATCCCCCCCCACCCTTTCCCCTTCCGCCACATAAGGGGAGTCCCCGCCATCCGGATCTTCACGGGACTTTGGCCTCTGCAGCAGCCACCACCGGTAATTCGCCGCATCTGTGTACCAGCAAGCCACCCTGGAGCTCTTCATCCAGGGAAGCTTCAGAGGGCCACGGCCGCCTATGGAAGGTGTACCAGCAAGCCACCCTGGAGCTCTTCATCCAGGGAAGCTTCAGAGGGCCACGGCCGCCTATGGAAGGTGTACCAGCAAGCCACCCTGGAGCTCTTCATCCAGGGAAGCTTCAGAGGGCCACGGCCGCCTGTGGAAGGTGTACCAGCAAGCCACCCTGGAGCTCTTCATCCAGGGAAGCTTCAGAGGGCCACGGCCGCCTGTGGAAGGTGTCACTGATGCAGGGAGCCTGAGGGATGTGGTGCAAGGGATGCAGATGGCTCGTGAGTGGCAGCCTGGACCGCACAGTGCGAGTATGGGATCTGCTGAAGTGGGAGTGCACCCACGTGTTAGAGGGCCACGAGGCAACTGTGTGGTGCTTGCAGGTGCCCCTAATCCCACCTGATCCGCGCCGCGGCCTCTAGCTGAATCCCGGCCAGCTCGCCATACGCTTTCCATCGGATGGTTTCTGCTTTCCCTTGTATTCCCTTATATTGAAGGCGGTGGCCCGTCCTGCTCCCTGCTCTCCCCTCATTTGGCGGTGACCTCACTGCTTGCGCGCCCAGGATGCCACGAGGTGAGGGAGCACAGCTGGCGAGCCATGCACTTTGTAATGGACGGACGCTACGTGTGCAGAGCACGCCATCATGCGACTTTATAGTTGAGCATGTTTGTTTCATTTCTGGAGCGTGCATCAAGGCCATTTGCATCTCGTGTTCTTCTGTCGTGCACTTGTTTGTGTGGTTTGATCACTTCTTTCTTGTTGTAGCCAAGGTGCTCCATTAGAACTTCTCTGCTGTTTCCGTATCTCGCAAGCGAGCGGGTTGCATTAGGCAGGCGTTACCTTGCATTTAGGGAGGATACGTATGGTCCTAGTCTCTGCTTTTCTAGTTTTTGGTAGGGTCCAGCTGCCAGTACCTTGTACCTGGTCCTGAATATCAATTCTCTCCCTCTTTTGTTTTCCTTTTTCCAATTTCGGATGGATATTTCAGTCATCTGGATATTGTACAACTTTCGGGACCGTCCCTGGCATTGCCAGTACCTTGTACCTGGTCCTGAATATCAATTCTCTCCCTCTTTTGTTTTCCTTTTTCCAATTTCGGATGGATATTTCAGTCATCTGGATATTGTACAACTTTCGGGACCGTCCCTGGCATCAAATACATGTTTGATATGTTGAAGAACTGTGGAGTGCAGAACTGTGATTTTGAGGGAATCTGACGGTCTCCAGTGTTTGCCCTCAAGTTCTGCATGGATATCAATTCTTAGGTTCTGGATTATGGTTCATCGATTCTGGGTCTAGAGTGTGAATGTTTGCATCACTTCAGTGCCAAACCTTCTTAATTCGCCCCAAGTTTTGGGGCGAACGCAGGATGCCTTCGAGCATCCTGCGGAACCTGTCTGTTGCCCCTAACTGGGCCCGCTTGTGCACAAGGGCTCCCTGAGGGTGCCCCAGCATGGCACGCAGAATATGTGGCCGGCTGGAACTGGCCCAATGCTGGATCGTTGAGTATCAAGGAGAGCAAAGGTGGTTTTGAGCCTGGGTTGAGGGGGTGGAGATGTGTGATGCAGTATGTTGGCACAGTGCTGGTAAGTGGCAGTGGAGACCATACTCTTCGAGTCTGGTGCCTCACAACAGGTGTTCCCCTCGAGCTACCCCTGTGGCACACCCCTGCTCTCTTAGTAGATAAGCACATAATGGATGGCAGCAGCGCCATTATATGGGCAGTTTTGCCACCGAGCCCCCGCTCACTAGGGATGTCCGAAGCCCCTGCCCTCAAGAGCTGCCCAGAATTGAGGAAAGGGAGTTTATGGCAGGCATGCCCACCCGAGAAACATGCGGCGAGCATGGATCTTTAGATGAATGCGCGGCCTTCGGGAGCCATGTTCTGCGACCTTGACCGCACACCTGGGAGGGATGTCTCAGGAGTAAGGCCGCAGGGGTGGCTTATGCATGCCGGAGAGATGAGGGTGAGGGTTGAGGGGCCTCAGGAAAGTGCCTGCATGTATTGAGAGGTCACACCGGAGACGTATATTGCCTTCAGGTTTGACCCAGCCCGTTGCGCAGCACGGCAGCCGAAGAGGGAGTGATTGTTATCTTCTCGCCTTTTGGGCTGTTCCCAAGGACTTCTGAGATGTCGACCAGCAAGGGGGAAGTATCCCTGTTCTGAAGGTGGCCGGATCAGGACAGCGTGTGCCAGCGGGTTGCGTGGAGGTGGCCTCGAAGGCTGAGTGACCAAGCGGTGGCCGGCAACACAGCGCCCTGACTCCGAGCTTGCATGTGGGCCAAGTGGTTGGCCCAGGATCGTGCGCATGAAGCTTGCCGCCCCACCGACTCGTCTGTTCTTGCGCAACTATCTTTTGACGATCCCTCGAATATGCCACATGTTGTAGGAGCAAAGCATGGAGCCACTCGCGGACGCCTCTTGGTGAATTGGTGGACTTGGGGGAGTGTGCGGTGGGTTGCTGGAGCGTGGCGTAACGCGACAGTTTGATGGGAGGACGCTGGTTTCCGGATCGCGGGACAGCACACTTCGAGTGTGGGACACAACTACGGGCGTCTGCAAGCACCTGCTCAGCGGGCATAGTGACTACGTGCTAGGAGTGCGCTTCGACTCCAATATCATTGTTAGCTGCTCCTCGGATAATAATCTGCGGGTAAGCCCAGTGCCCTTTGCTGCTGTGTATGCCGGTCCATCGAAATCGGGGGAAGCGACCTCCGAGCACCCCATCCACTGCACCCCTCTTCAGGCCGCTGCCCCGAGAGGAACACCCTCATCTCGGGGTGGACACCTTCCCCTGCGCTACTTCGCCGTGCACCTGAAGATGCATCCGGTACAGCAGGGCGCAGCGCGGATGCCGCCATACGTTGTGCTGAGAGCCATGCATCCGGTTCGGAGGTGTGGGTGCGATGGCAACTGCGGTGTGCACGGGTAAGGGTGCGCAGGCACTGAGTGCTGGGCATTCGGCAATAGCGAGTAAGGTGGGTAGGGCATGACCCGAGGAAGTGAGGCTGGGGGGGAGAGGGCGGTGCAGACGTGGGACATGCACACGGGCGAGAGCATGCGGGTGCTGCAGGGGCACATGGACTCGGTTTGGTGCCTTCAGGTATGTGTGTGAACTCAAGCCCTCGCAGGATGGACACTGGGGATAGCAGGGGATGGCGCGTGCCCCACCCCTCGGGGTAACCAAATGCACCGAGTCCGGGAGAGCGTGGTGGCGGCTTGGATGGCGCAGTTCGAAGGGAACATGCTCGTGAGCGGATCCGATGACAACACATTGCGGATCTGGGATCTGGCGACAGGAAGTTGCTTGCACGTGTTGCGAGGTGTGCCCACGATGTTGCCTCGGTGACTCCGAACGCGGTTCGCATGACTCCTTGTCCCGTGATTGGCGCATTTCACCACCAAGCCCTGGTAGCAGACTGAGCAGGGTTGTATACGACTCTTGGCCTTTCGGGTGTCTCGGCAGAGCTGGGTGGAGGGGATCGTCGCATCTCAGCTTGGCGCGCGGCCTCTCCATGTGCACATCTCAGCTCGGCGCGCGGCCTCTCCATGCGCACATCGCCGCTCCCAATCACGCCCCCTGTGTTTGTCGCCATTGGCTTCAAACCAGCTGCTGTTCACCGCTGGCATGGGACAGGGATCTCTGAAGTTGGGCCGCTTTTGGGTGCATTTGGGCATGGTCGGTGCAGGTCACACCGATCATGTGTACTGCCTACAGCTTGTCGGAGGAACCTTGGTCAGTGGCTCAGATGATGCGACCCTCCGAGTGTGGGACACCACCAACGGGGCCTGCCGGCATGTACTGCAGGTGAGCGCCCCTGCCCAGTCTCCCTCACCAGGTGGGAGCATGCGCTGTGCGTCCCAGATGCATGCCTGCCTCTCCTTGGCGCCCTACCTTCCTCGACTGATTTGTGTGCCACCCGCCAGTCCCCCGCCAGCCCCGCCAGTCCACCCCGCCAGTCCACCCCTCCAGTCGCCGCCAGTCCACCCCGCCAGTCCCCCGCCAGCCCCCCGGCCCCCGCCAGTCCCCCCGCCAGTCCACCCCGCCAGTCCACCCCGCCAGTCCACCTCCAGTCCACCCCGCCAGTCCACCCCGCCAGTGCAACCCGCCAGTCCACCTCCAGTGCACCCCGCCAGTGCACCCGCCAGTGCCCCCGCCAGTGCACCCGCCATCCACCCTCCAGTCCACCCTCAGTCCCCCGCCAGTCCCCCGCCAGTCCCCCCGCCAGTCCACCCCACCAGTGCACCCGCCAGTCCACCCGCCAGTGCACCCCGCCAGTGCCACTCTACCCTGAAACTGCTCCCCGCTTGGAACAGGGCATTGTATTCCTGCAGAGACGACTGTGCTGCAAAGCAATGGCGGCGGCATCGCATTACATCCATCCATTCATTCACCGATCAGCATAGGCTCAGCATGTACGACGCGGGAGTGACAGACTGAGGATATATCTGCGGCACCGCTCTGCATGCATTCAATCGATAGTGTAAGTATGCGGCGTACCCTTGGACCGAATCCTTTGGCACCCCGAAGCCACAGGAGACTGCACTATGTACCCACGCCGGGGATCAGAGGATTCAGCACACATTTCGGGACACTCATCCGGATTCTCCGGAGTTCACTCGTGGTGAACGGGTCCCCCTCAGCCTCATTGGGCCACCTGAGTGCCTCTGTAACCGCACTGCCTGCGCACTGCTGCTGTGCCTCTGAGGCCAGTCTACCTCTACCCCCCGAGCTGCCCGAGCCACCTCCCCACCACCAAGCCTGCAGTCAGAACCACTGCCCTGCTCCCTGCCTGCCCCTAAACCTGGTCTCAAGAGAGCTTGTTCACCCACTACACATCCGGACCTCATGGCGCTCAGTATGTGCTGTATCTTGTAGGGGGTCTGTGTGGGTGCTGCGGATGCAATCATTTCCCATGGCCCAGTGCGCTGTGGCTGCTGCATTGGTTTGGGCAGCCTTGCCTCAAGTTTCCATCACCTGTGTCGTGTGGCGTGTATGGTAGTGTTCAGGCTTCTTTCGGCTAGGCGCACATCTCACTGGGCAAAGAGGGATGATAGGTGGAGGCAAACCCCTCATTTACCTAAATGATTGGGGTTTGAATCGCGGTGTTGTGCGCGTTGCATGGCATGGACTATTGGACACCGGGAACCTCTTGTTGTGATCTGCTTGATGCGGTGGTTGGGCCCTCGGCCACTCCTCGCGTCTCTCAGGGTGTCTGTATGCCCTTGGAGCGATTGTGTTGACAGCCCATACCGGAACTGCCAGAGCGCGCCGAAGCACGGGCGACAGAAGAAGGGCAACAGCTTCGGAATGGCTTGAGGGTGGTGCTCAAGCCCGGAGGGTGGGGCGGAATGGGAGCAATCGCAGGGACATGGGAGCTCAGTGTGGTGCCTTCAGACTGATGGGTGCACACTGGTGAGCGGTAGTGGTGATGGGACGCTATGTGTGTGGGACATCAGTAGGTGCGTGCATCTGAGGCAAGGCGTCACTGACGTGGCATAATCAGAACTTGTGGGATGGACTCTGCACCCGTACATGCGCCAGCTTCGAGATGAGGATAATAGGATACTGCTTTCGGAACCGCATAAAAAGCAAAGCACGTTTTCCCACGCGCATAAAAAGCAGAGCGCGTTTTCCCACTCGCGTTTCGCACAAGCCATTTGATCAAAAGAAGTCGATCGCGTGACTGCAAATGGCCAATGACCAATGCATCATGACGTATGACCAGTATAATCGTTGGTATATGGCGGGTATTATCGATAACGTGAGGTTGTAACAAGTTACATTGTGTATGACCAATGACCTCTATGACATGATTTACGCCCGCTGACACTGTACTTATTCCCATTGATCACCGGTCACCTTCTGATCACAGCAGCGATTGCCAAAGTGCCACCTGTGGTATGAGTCTCAGCGGCGCATGTATCCACTAGTGGGTATCGGCAGCTCGAGTGCGTCGCCTGGACGCTTGCGCGAGCCGCGTTTATGAGCCGTATCTTGATTCTCTCCTCTGAGTCCTCGGAGCGCATGGGGAATGCCCGGGGCAGCGGGAGGTGCTTGCGACAACTCCAAGGCCACAGCAATACTGTGATCCGCTGTTCCTTCAGGTGCGAGCCATGCAGATGGCATAACTGCGTGCACGCTATGACCGGATTCCGGTTGGAGCAGATGTGGGCTGAATGCGGAGGGGCCTTGCGGTGTGGTGCAGAGGCCACCGCCTAGTGAGCTGCTCGTCGGACAGCACGCTGCGAGTGTGGGACTTTGGGGAGCCCGCAGAAACCTAGGAAGTGCGCGCGCACAGTCTTTATGATTTTATTATATCCGCGTCCAATACTAGGGAACTGGAGCATAGCAATGTCTTTCTGATTTTTGGCGACATTACAGCAAGGGATTAGCGCGGGGGTACTCAGGTGGTACTCAGGTTGTTGCACACGTGGGCTGTCAGCATGGTATGTGTTGGTGCTACAGCATCCAGCGATGCGAGTTTTGTCAAATTGCCGTGCTGTGGACGACCAACTTTGGATGTCAGCTACAAAGTGGAATAAAGCGTTTGCTAAGAACTCGGCATCCGCCAGGTCACGCGGTGAGCTTGCCGTGGAGATTTCTTGCAACCGTCTCAATGAAAGGCAAGGTGTTAAGGTAGTCATCCGGTGTCAGTTTGTTCCCATGAACGAGCATCGCAAGATCTTTGGTCATCAATCTGCACCCCATCAGATTCTTCCACTCAACTCAGATTTGCACACCCACCGATGTAAGCCACCGACAGGGTGGGCCGGAAATATTAAAGAAATAAAGGGTGGCATCTGACTCTTAGGCGTGCTCAGGTCTCCCAATCTAAACCGAAACGTAAGTACATGGAACACTGATCTGTATGGTGCCTGCACCATATTTGTGCGGAGATGAGTGGCTAACATTCCACTTGCCCCTTAGTTATTATGATGCAAGTCATGGCCTTGCCTATGGAAATAAGGCATAGAGCAATGTTGAATATTATACATCATACACAGGGAGCATGGCAGATTCATCCAAAGATTTTCAGTTGGGAATGACCAGCATCAGCTTGGTTTGCAATGGGAAATGCCAGCTAAGCCGGTGCCGCACAGAATGACGGATGCACACAGCCATGTTTGACATCCACGCCATGGTGGGATTGCAATTGCGCTGTGCGCTGTGTGTATGATAGCATGTGCTTATATTCTGAGACATTCCAGAACAAACCTGACCGAAATGCACAGAAGATAGTTGAGACTGTGGAGCGTGGTACTTGCTTACTTTTGTCCCGAAATGCCATCTTGTGGAATTTCGCTTGATGTAAATCTATAGTCTTCAGCATTCACACTACCTGGCCGAATATTTGAACCAGGTAGTGGCCGTTGGTTTATTCGCCAAAGAACCATGATATACATGTGAACCGGGTGTGTAACGCATTATTGGCATTCACAAGTAGTAGTGCAGGTTTGGGAGATCTGTGAAATGATAGGAAGGCATACCCCGCTTCGATGGTTTCGATCACGGATGTCTCCAAAGTATGGGAAAATTTGATCAGTGGATAGTTATTGTCCAGTTGCCCTGCGTCAGGTCGCACAACTGCCCTAATTCCCTGTAGCTAAAGAGAAACATGCGGGTATTGTATAACCATTATTGTATTTACTTACGCGCTGCCTTACTGCAAAGCGACTGGTATGCACCATTTACTATTATTGTGTGAAAAGGCATCGGACATATGCAATGTTTCCATCAGTTTCCCCATAGCTGAAGGGCCATGGATCTTTAGTATGCATGCAGCGCCCCCCCGCCCCCTGAATACAAATAGATGAAGAGCTCCCCCGGATACAAATAGATGAAGAGCCTGCTACAATGCGCAAGTGCATGGCAAGGCTTGCAATCGGACAATCGGGGGAATTCTAATAACTATCAGATCAGGTCAGACTATCCGATCGCTAACAGTCGATTAACGCAAGTATCGGACGCTCGGATGATGAAAAAGGATCATCAGAAGTTATCCGAGCCATCAGATAATACTAGTTCGGTATACTTGCATACTGTGCCTCATGGATCCTCGCGGATTTCTGTGCGGCTGGTTATCAACACTGGCCACGATGCATACATGTAGCATAATGCCATATTGGTTGCAGATGCATATGTCATACATATGTCGCTGTGCATACCTATCATTGTTGCATCATTCATGGCATTGGATACAAATCAAGGTATGTTGCGAAATCAATTTTACACAAAAATCGGAAATTTATAGATTGTGAGATGAGGGCGATTTATATGCGCGCTTAAGTCGGGTTGAGTATGGGAGACGCCGACCGAGCGGTATCGAACCATAACTTTTCAATCCATTTGTTGAGCAATTTATTCCCTAAGATGCGCAACCCGGTTAGATCCCTTTGGGCGGCATAACTCGTCAAATAGAAATATTTTCTGAACTCTTGTGTGGAGCTGACTTAAGCCAGAGTGTAATCAAATTTGTGTACAGCTGACAAAGCATAAGCAATACCTACTTGAAATAACATCGGACAGCAGGTAGCCGCCATGATCGCCGATGACACGCATGCATCAAATGTAGCCACGCACAGTCGAAATAAAAACACATGATTTACCTCTTTGGCGAAGTCCGCCTGTCCACGCAAATATGCTGTAAAGCAGTGTCACGTCCCAAACGCCACTTCAGTGATCGCATGGGTGATGTGCGTGCGTTCAATGTGATGATGGAATCGGTGGCTGCACTGCATGGCAAGTATACACACGCGTCTAACTCTGTATGTATGCTGTTTGTATACACTCTGCCACACCGTGTGTATAAGGGATCACAATGTGTAAAACAGAGGCACCCACTAGACCAGCAGGCCCTGGAAGACTTCAGGATGGTATCACCACCGTGAAGCTTAGAAAACTATGTATATTCCCTGTATGTATGTTGAATGTCATATAAGCTATATCCTGTATACACCCTATCATGCACCATATTGGGGCCACAATACCAAAACAGGGGCGCCTGCTAAATAGCAGCCCCTGGAAGACTGTCGTTGAAACATTCCATCTGCGGACGACTCAGGGGCACGATGCATGAGGCCCCTGCAATATAGCCAAAACGAAGCGATCTGGCGGGAAAGAATGTTTGCCCAGGAGCTAGCGACTGACCTGGCAACGGGGTTAGTGCTGGTGGAATTTCCCTTTTGATACTCGCGCCAATGCCGGGTTACAGTGCCGTGCGCAGCTTCTGTTTCCACGGTTTTGCCATCTGGGGCCATTAAGGTGCTGGTCATAAGTCCTGCAGCAATAATGAAATCTTACGGAGTGATTATACTTACTTGTTTGCAAACATACATATTTAATACACAGCTCGACAAGGGCGTAATTGCACGGGCATTCCAAGTTATACGCAACTTAACGGGGGCGCAACTGCATTCCAAAGACTTTATACACAACTCTATGGGGCCGCACTTGCATTCTAATTTGTATGGCAGCCCGTATGCTCACAATTGATATATTGATTATTGAGATATTGAAGCCCATGATTATAGTATACTTTAACCACGTAATAATTTTGCAGAGCCCTTGGATTCACGTGAAAATAACAAAATATAGTATTCGGTGATATAATATGCACATGCTAACCATCGTATGCGATACAATTAGGTGTGTGTGTGTGGGGCATATGTTTCTCACCAAGTGATCCATACCCTTGCGCCACTACATCTGATTGCACATCGCCGTCGTAGTTCTGCGTGTTCGCACATAAACCAATCAAGTGCTCCGATCACATGCACCGATCACAGCAACCGGTAGCAGCAGATTCACTTCATACATGAACCATATGAATCAACACAAATGCAACGTTATAACCACGTGTGTCTACAACTGTTGCTATTATCTGTGAGTTGCTACGAATGCTGTTATATATCTACAGCGGCATCCTGCATCTTACGCTGAATATATAGTTCTCTTCCCTTCGCAGTGGATGGGTGATATCGTCCTAAAGTCTTCCAGGGACTGCTGTTTTGGTCGGGTGCCGCTGTGTTACACAGCGTGATCCCTTACACACGTGGTGTGGCAGAGAGTATACACAAAATACGGATAGATAACAGGTAGCTACGATGATCTCGTTCGTGCAAGTTGACTCTACAATCTCGCCAACACTGATGGTGCGCACGGTGTTGACGGTGCGTGGGCTTTATTTAGTTTGGGCATCATCCGAATGAAGATGTTTATGGAATATGGATGATGAAGGATCACGATGCCAGAAAATGAGATATTATAAAGCACAATTGTATATTTCGACACGACTGCTTTGAGCAATTGTTATACTTGATATATCGTAAATTACATATGCTCATATTCTTCGCTTTGCAAAGATGAAGATAATATATGGCAAGACACGAATGTTCCGACCATTTTTACCACAAAAGTGGCAAGTGGGCACATCTCCAAGATTCCTTGAGTCACACTTTTTGTTGTGCTGAAAGTATACTACGTCCCTACCAAAATTATATGATATACTATAGCATGCGCACCCGTTCAGTATATCAAACATAGTTTAGAGGCTCAAGGTGGTGAACCATATATTTATATACATATAGTGTTGCTCATAACTCTCGCTGCACAACAAGGTGTATTCAGAATATGGTGTTGCTCATAAATTTGAGAGCAAGGAACAGCGGGTGTTGTGTTGCCAAGACCCCCCGAACCTGTCGGCCACGCAGGCGCGCATGTCACCTCGGTTCCCTAGAATGTGTAGAAGTGTGCGAGGTCGGGTCCTGCTGCTCCCATAAGGTGGTGAGCACATTGATATCAATAAACTTAAGCATTCACTGGGCAGGGATTCTCAAGGTCGCGAGGTCTCAAGCAGCTCAAGTAGTCAAGTAGACTAGTGACACTATACTGGTGTTGCACGTGAACCAACCGGTCCGGTGACCAGTTTGCCTTTTGTTTACCTCACGGAACATACATCCATGCGATGGGGCGCGCGCCCAAAAGTTGCGCGATAAGGTGACTCCCAAAAATTTCCAAAACCGCTGTATTTTTATTCTGAAAGATCGGGATCAATTTGAGCCAATATTCGTCGAAATTGGGAAAATGCTGTGGGGGTCAATATAGGGAGCATTCAAGGGGGTTATCGATGCCTATGGACTGCCCACTACATGTCTCCAAAATTTCGATTTCAAATGTCACTTGGGAGCGATTTCCCGATTTGGAAAAAAATCATCATTCAGCCCCCTTGGCATAACCCCTTCAAAATGGGCATTTGTGCTTGCCGCGTGGTAAACGTGTCAGGTGTGGTACTGCGTGACTCGACACCCCCTTGTGAAATTTGACCTTGTGGTCGTCATTAGTATACTCCCTGCATATTCTAATTTCGTGGCAGCCGCATGTAAGCAAGATTCTATGTGTGTAGGGGGTTGCATTTTTGAAATCGTCAAAAAGTGCCCCTTAATGTATAAGCATGCCTATACATGTATGTTCTATGTACTTTTATATACACCCTGCCATGTCACTCACGGGAACGCAAGTTGCAAACAGGGGCACCCAAAATCATCTTGGGCCCTATACATGTATGTTCTATGTACTTTGTATACACAAAATACATTTATGTTCTGCAGCATATACGGACGGCATTCTAACACACACACAACTCAATTGACTATGCAATGTTGCTTATATGTTGTATGTCAAGGTTACAACGGTTGTCAACTTCTCACATTATTTGGAAACAGTTAAACATCGTATCGAAGTACACGATAAGCGTGTGCCCACTCTTAGATTTCAATGTAAGTAATATGCGTTGTCATGGTAATAATCAGCGCATGCTAATACGTGCTAGTGTCAAGATCTGCTAACAAATTATGACCGACAATGCACGAACTTCCTGATTCTCAATGCACACCGACAATGCCAGGAATGAAACTGTGCACACATATTTCGCTTAACAATATACAACGTATATATACAGTAAGTGCGCTGTGGTAAGCCAGGGTTGATGTTTAATTTCGCTTGATAATGCAATAAAGCAGGGCAGGATACCTTGCAGGCCCACACAAAGCCACCCTCCGATTTCAAGGCTTGAGCCACCATGTCGTCAATGAGGCGATGCGTAAACGTTATCCCTTTCTTCGCGTAAGAAGCCTGCGACATCACAGCACAGATCAACTGCGCAATTATGAATGAATTCCCAGGTCAATTCAAGCCGATTGTCAGGTTGTGGTGGTATAAGCGAGCAGGGTATCAAATAAATATATATATATATCATGGCGTACTACTGCATGGCCTCAGATCCGCACATGCAAAATTTGCCAGTTACGCTGCATTCATCATCGCCATGAAGGACAAGTGACTGTCTGTATATCGTGTCCAAAGGTATTCTAAAATACAAATACATAATGTTCACATTTTGCACGACGGGGTGTATATTAATCATGTTCACATTATATATTTGAACATTGATTGATCCGGATATCAGCGCCGATCGGGCTGCTCGCTGATACACAAACGTCCGATTCACACTGAGTCAATAATGCCGGTTTGAATCATTCAAAAGAGCCGGCATCCTACGATGCGTGTGCAAGGAGTATGCGCCTGTGGTCCAGACACGAGCTGATGAGCGACACTTCTCCATCAATTTTCATCTACACATGAACTTGATTGCCAAATTTTGGTAGAGAAAAATTCCGGTGTGACACACAAATGGTGTGGCATCAACTCAATGATTTCACATAGATCAATCCCGCCTTTGGAAGCAGGCGTATATTGATAGTCGATTTCAAAGGCACCATATTATTGACCATCGCGTACCCCAAGCTGCCAGAGACACTGTATAATGCTGATCGTGTGGGATGTTCCCGTCGAAACCTCTGCAGTCTTGACTGTAGGCGACCCGCCTTACTCAGAGAAGCCTTGATGACGCAGTTGCAACAATTCTGCAACCTCTGCACTGAATGCCACATGCGCGTGTTTGGTCCAGAAGAATGACGTTACCATACCTTGTATTGTGTCAAATACATTCTTTCGAAGATATCCTGAAGTTGTGCAAGAACGAATGCAAACCCCTCAATGTATGATACACCTGCCAGGTCTAAATCCGGGTCTTGGTCACACTAGAGGGCTATGCCACGAACACAGAAGAGATGATTTAATTTTATAGGTAGGTTGCCCAAAGTATTATAAACACATTGTGCACTTCAGGGATCACATTAACCACGGTATATAAACGTTATGGTCAATGCTATCCCCCACCCATACGTTACCATCCTTGACGAGCACATACTGCAAATCGCTTATATATCGTGCAATCCGGTGTAGAAATCTGCTATGAACTGTTGTGGCATAGGTCCTAAGTATTACCAAGGCCTTGAAATGCATACTAGAGGGCAGAAGTCACTGCTGTACGATACACATGTATCTGCCAGCGAATATATGGCCATAGATGAAGCCTGATGATGCATTTACTCATATGTATATGCGCATTGCCACATAGTATGCATGCCCCAATAAGAAATGGATGTCGTGTCGATGGTGCTGGCATTTATCGTTGCAGTACCAATACAGTCAGAAAGACGACTGATATTTCCGATGGCATGGTGTAATGAAAATTTGACGCAGGTATCGATTCCACCCACATAAATAAGGTCGATCGATCGGTTTGTCTGTGCACATATGCAGCATGCGGCTATATAATTTGGTTTGTGCGTACACCTTGAAAGTTCCATCATACTTTTTCAGAATTGTGTTTTTGGTGGAAAGGTACAGGTCACTTTCTTTATGCAGTGCATATTCGAAGCAAGCCTTCGCAAAAGCCGATATAGATGCTGTAGTGTTGTACATTCCCAGTCCGACGCCGCCACCCTTCGGAAAGTTGTACAAATCCCATGTCTCCCTTGGACTGCCATCTGACAGACAACAATGTCGGAATGACATATAGGTATGTCAAGTGGTTGCCGCTAGTTTATCATATATAATAACGAAACTGCACATAAGACATGCACCACTATCAGCTGCGACATATTGGGTGCATTCTGCTACCACTCCTATACATAAAGCAGGGTGCTCATTATGGTCAGTATATTGGACCCGACATGTCTTACCCGATTGTGTCAATATGTCGAGTAGTCGGGGGTCTGAACATAAGCTTTTAGCATGCTTGATGGTAACGTGGCCCACACCGATTATGTGCAGTGTAATACAAATGATCAGCCGAGTCAATAGGTCATTCCGGACGACTCTACATATTAAAACCATGATGCCTTAGAAACCCATTTGACGATGCCGAGAATAAGCGCACATGATCTCTGCACATGTTTGTGATGATTGCGATCATGTTATAAATATATAGTTGACGACGCACATGGCTCAGCCATGGTGGAATCGTTTATTCTGTAAACGCCATCTGTATGCACAAAGAACACGAATTTCGATATGACGTCCAGTCACACACATCCTTTTAGGTACTACAATTATTCTCAAAACGAATGTTAGGGTTCACCATTGTTTCAATGCAAAACCAATGCCGTCTTATTGAACGCAACGATGAAGTTACATACAACAATGTGTGTGCACATACAGGCGCACAAGCACATACAACGCAACGAACCACCATACCGCGATTGGCATGAGAGGCAACGGATGAACCACATATGGCAGTCCGGTGATGAGATACCAGCCAGGCGAAATAACAACAATGCAGGCGCGAGTTTCCCGTGTCCTAAGGGATACACATGTGTGACAGCATGCTGCTGTCGACATATGGAAACGCGTGCTTCTTATTCGCGTGCGCATATATTGTGTAGTTACAATTGACAATGCCTTGGACTGCGTGCATCAGCAAGTATATCCAGATGAAAACGTATACCTGATGGCGTAAAGGACATTTCGAATTTCCCCTCCTTGTCCGTTTTGAAATCGGTTGCTTTATACTGGTCTGCGAACGCATGCCTTCCCACCACGATAGGTCGCTTCCAATTCCTCACTATCTTTGGGATATTTGAAATGACTATCGGCTCCCTAAAAACCGTGCCATTTAATATATTTCGTATTGTCCCATTCGGACTTGGCCACATTTTCTTTAGTTTGAATTCTTGCACGCGCTGTTCATCTGGAGTGATTGTAGCACATTTTACCCCCACGTTCAACTGTTTGATTGCGCATGCGGCATCCACAGTGACGCGATCGTTTGTTCGATCGCGGTTCTGAATTCCTAAATCGAAATACTCAGTCTTAACGTCGACATATGGAAATATAAGCTTATGCTTGATATCGGTCCACATTACTCTTGCCATCTCGTCGCCATCCAAATCACAGATTGGGTTACTGACTTTCACTTTTTTGAATGCCGTTGATGTAGCGATGCGTCTGTAGTTGGTGCTCATCGTCGCCAGCGCATGTCTAATGGGTGTGATTTTTCTTAACATGTTTTCAAATGCGATTCAAGCAGTTTCTGACGGACGCGGTCAGTTGCTGTGGCCAATGTGAAGACACATATGCCATTCACCGCTTGTTATTGAAAACCTTTCGATTATCTAGTGTTCAAGGTTCGTTTCAACCGGGAAAATGAGTTGAATGCATATATATATATATTTGACATTCCGTTAGTACTTTTTGCACGTGCCTGTGATGCATGGCAGTGTGACGATTATTAAAATCTGCACATGTTAATCGGTGTTAAGATTTGCTAACGAAATCTTTCCCAAAATAATGCAGATTTTATATAATTTCGTGAAAAGAACCGTGTGAAGATTAGTAAAGTTGCAATCTTGTGACAGATTTACGCCTCGGATCGATGGGGGTTGTCTAAACGAGCCTGTGACCATCTGGGCATCACCACCTCCCCCAACCATCTTACCAGTGGCCGCAAATGCCACAAATAAGGGTATGATACCACCATTTATACCATAATAGGGGTTTGTACCATAATTCACGATACCTTACAGTAGGGGTGCACACCATAGATCCGGCATAGACGGAGTTAATCGGGTAGAGTTGATGACGAGCGCTACGCTCTTTGGTTGAGGACAGGATCTGGATGGGCTATGAGCGGGTTACAGAACCGGGCGATATTGAAAATGGTCTACGCAGAGTCAGCACAATCTAACGATAACCATTGTCGAAGAGCCGAAGACAGTGCGTGTGCACAATTTCGATCGCTATAGATTATGCTGACTCTGCAGAGACCATGCTCAACGTTTTCCGGTTCTGTCATGTTCCAGTTGCTTGGAATCTGTGTCAATCAAATTCGACGAAAAGCGCACGCAGGTTCCCAGGACCATGTCGATGACACCCCCAAACTTCGGGAAGATGAGAACCGACCGAAAAACGATTACGCGATTATTCTTGCCGTCGAATATTCCGTTCTCACATGAGGTGCGCGAGTCGTCTCCAATATACGGTGGACCTTTTATCGATGTTAATTCCATCAAATTGGCAAAATAAAAATGAAAATAGCAAAATAAAGTTACGTGTGGTTCACATCACGCCATGTCATTTCCATATCGGACCGCGTAAGCACAACGTAGGCGCCACGTCAAAATCTTTACCAAACAATTAATTAATTGTAAAATCAACAACGAAAGCGAGGTCCACAGTATGTGTAGACAGAGACATCACGATTCCAATTTTCTCCGATAATTATATCCCTGTCTGCTGAATTTTAGCTTCGCATTCCATATTCAGTTGTGAATATTGCCGGAATGTGGTATTCAATCATCTATTGTAGATTTGAATAATCAGCACGACTTCATTGAATAATCACAAATAGTCGGTTGTTGGCGCGAGCCTTACCAAGTAAAGATTACGACTCCTCGGTCTTTCTTTGTCGCTGGCAATACGACGACGGAGATCAGATGGTAACGGAGTATCAGCTACTAAATAAGACTGATGGCTATGATTGAGGGTCCTTAACAATGGATGATATATTCTTGATATGCAAAACTTTGGTTCCACACACTTGAACAAATATGTTGTATTTGGCGAGCCGTCCTGGCATCGACAATACTTCAGGATGTGAACTCGAAACAATCGAGGGTCCTGTATTCGATGAATTTCACGCCCTGATCAATCGAATCGCAATGATCCACTCAACTGCTGGAAATATTGCATCTTTCGCATATTCCACATCATTCATTAGCTATTCTGAGCGGTATTCTCAAGGACACGTTGTGTGTGCGTCCTGGCAAAGTTCATGTCTAACATATAATGGTGTTGGGCTTTGCACAGTAAAACATCATTGGTCTGCAAAGGTCTATTGCAAAGAGCTGTCACTTTACACGCTGTGTCTTGTACTTCTAAACTGTAGAACTTCCTAAAAAATAGGAGTTGGAAGTGCATGGCGATATATGCATTCATTATTCATGCATGGTATAGGCTTATTGTGTGATGCCCACCGGCGAGGCATTCTCTCTGTGAAGAAGGATACTCAGTATAATCATCTGTCACATGCGCTTATCGCTCCGACACCATGCCGCTCTTAGATTGCAGAAGCTTGAAAGTCTCCTCCGCCTGAAGAAATACAACAGGAAGTGTCCACACATCGCAACCTTATCTGACGGGCCTCATTACTCAACATCCAAATCCCACTGACGCTGCAAAGATAAAGTAAATACAAGATACAACTGGGAATAAAATGGTATAATCCCACAGTGCAGATGCACCACACCCGCATCATGAAAAGGGCACACGAGATAATGAAAAGGTCGGCTTACCTCGACCTCTGTGCGCAAACTCCCGCCACACCGTTTGATACGGTCTGGGTGGAATCGATGCAGTGCCTTCTTATACATAGCTGCTATCTGCGCCATCCGGATTTTCCAAAGCCTCAACGATAGGTTGGCCCCATGGCCATCCCCAACGGGTTGGTGAGAAAGGAGTGGGGATTGAGTTAAGAACACTTCTAACATGGTCACACGACTATGCCGATACTACCGCATTGGTGCATGCAATTGACCAGTCCTAGTTCACAGTTTGCTGTTTGCCTGCAGCAGCATAATGTGGGAAGGAGACAAGCAGAATAAGCGATGTGGCACGGATGGCGCCAAGTTGTGAAGAGCACGGGGCAGGCATACAGTGACGCAATGAAGGTGGCAAATGTGCGAAGCTGTGATAGAGTTCAGGTTTAGAAGTAGTGATGAGCATCGCTGAAAGCATACTGGGCAACTGCACATGTGGCTTAAGGGTTTAGGGCTTGCGGATCGCGGCTCTCAAGATCCATACACGGACTGCAACGCGGGCGCACCTGCTTAGAGGATGGATCTTGCGAGGCAGAAGAGGCGAGCGGCATCCCAACCATCGCGAGAATGGCCAGCATGCCGTCGCACCTGCGCATCTTACGTTCCTGCTCACCCCAAAATCTTTAGCACATCTAATGTTCACCCCAGCTTCTCAGCAACAGACGGTGCGAATCCAACCGCGAGCTCGTCTTCTGACACGAGCCTGCCCTCATGGGAGCAACACCCGAGCAACGCTGTGATGCGCTGCTGTTGCAATTCGAAGCTCTGCTAAGGGAAGGGCGATACCAGCTCAGAGCGGACGATGCTTCGAATCTTTTGGCGGTCTTCATCTGGCGAGCTCACCCCCATCTCCCATCCAGCGTTCAACCATTAACTATAGAACGCCGCAACCACTTCCTGCAAATCTATCTCCATCTCAATACACTACAGACCAGCATGAGGCTTGGCTTGCAAATGGAATCTCGCCTACGCAACACCCCAGTGGGGGAACAGCTGATGCAAGAGCCGGGCTCCACCGCTGACTCCAGGCAATGCCGGTACAACTTCCAGTCGCCGGTGTCAGGATACCGGGACAGGACTTCTACGTGTGCACTTGTCAGGAGGTCGGCTCTCTTAAATGCTTCGCATCTCAAGAGTCAGCTCGATGAGCACCACGGTTTAAAACACTAAAAATCCGCATGCTCCACTTTCAACATCGTGAAGGCTTCAGGAGGGCATCGCGAAGCACCTGAGGCCTCTTCTATTTGCACTCGGTTCCGGAACTCCTGTGCCGTCCTCCCCCCACAGCCCATATCCTCCTGAGCATTCCAGCAAAGGCCGGATAAAATACAAGCGAAGGAGTCTTCGAGCTTGATACCCCCTCATCCAGTGATCTAATGGGTGTCAGACGCATGCAAATCAGAGCCCGCCAATAGGGTGCCAGACGCATGCAGATCAGATCCCGCCAACAGGGTGCCGGACGCACGCAGATCAGAGCCCGCCAGCAGGGTGCCAGACGCATGCAGATCAGAGCCCGCCAACAGGGTGCCCGCACGCATGCAGATCAGAGCGCTCAAACAGGGTGCCAGGCGCATGCAGATCAGAGCCCGCCAACAGGGTGCCGGGCGCATGCAGATCAGCCAACAGGGTGCCAGGCGCATGCAGAGAGCCCGCCAACAGGGTGCAGGGTGCATGCAGATCAGAGCCCGCCAACAGGGTGCCGGGCGCATGCAGATCAGAGCCCGCCAACAGGGTGTCAGACGCATTCAGATCAGAGCCCGCAAACAGGGTGCCAGGCGCATGCGGATCAGAGCCCGCCAACAGGATGCCGGACGCATGCAGATCAGAGCCCGCCAACAGGGTGCCGGAAGCATGCAGATCAGAGCCCGCCAACAGGGTGCCGGACGCATGCAGATCAGAGCCCGCCAACAGGGTGCCGGACGCATGCAGATCAGAGCCCGCCAACAGGTGCCGGACGCATGCAGATCAGGGCCCGCCAACAGGGTGCCACGCATGCAGATCAGAGCCCGCCAACAGGGTGCCCGACGCACGCAGATCAGAGCCCGCCAACAGGGTGCCGGACGCATGCAGATCAGAGCCCGCCAACAGGGCGCCAGACGCAGGCGGATCAGAGCCCGCCAACAGGGTGCCAGGCGCATGCAGATCAGAGCCCGCCAACAGGGTGTCACGCTGGAAATGCAGGCTGATTCTCTTGCAGGGCGCGCTGAATTGCCAACGACTCAGGAGACGGTGTCAGCTGGATATCCGGAGGTTTGGTGTGCGGGCGCCCTCCCTCCGGCAGCGCGGCCTTGGGGGCGGTACGCACCGCCCCAGGCCTGCGGGCTTCCCTATTTCTCCTTACTCCGCATCCACCATGAGTGGACATTTGGTGCACCACTCATTGGCAGCCCTCCACGTCTGCCCATCCCATTTCACAGCCTCCACATGCTGGCGCGTCGCAGGGTCGCACCAGGAGCTTCTTGCGCTGGCGGTCCTCGATAATACGCTTTTTCTCCAGCTCGCAGCGCTTGCGCTTGCGCTCGCGGAGTGCCTCTTCCCGCTGCTGTCGGAGCTGTGTTGCCCAAGCGCCCGCGCCCCGCCATCTTATTGGCCAAGCGCCCGCGCCCCATCTTATTGGCCAATCTATGCATTGACCGCGGCACGGAGGGCATGCAGATGTGAGGGGGGGATCCGGCATCGTACAGGGCAGCCCTCACCACTGCTTGCCGCTGTTCCTCCTCCTCCTGCTCCGCGCTTTGCCTGCTGGCACCACCAGACGCTCAGCATGGGCCACTCCCACCGGCTATCTTCCCCACCCCACCGGCGCACGCAGGCCCACTGCGCTCCAAGCCGCGCATCCGCCCAAGGGCAGTTCCAGCCACGTTGGGGTCCTGCGCCCTAAAGGCAAACATCGAAGAGCGCTTCGACCAGAGCTGACCGAGTCGTTTGGCATGGACATCACCATTCAAAGCTAAGAGCCTTGGCACCCAATCTGTCCCTATTCTTCTTGGGCCGCTCTCGCACCTGTGCTCGGCCCCCAGCGAGTCCAACAGCGCCCGCCTGCCAGTGGCCTGAATCCCCCCTCCGCCCCAACCGCAGCACTCAGTCTAGGCCACCGCAAGATCCAGGTTGCGGGGGACAGCAGGGATACCCAAGCCCAGACCCGCCCGCCCATAGAAAAGCCAAAAGATGAGGCCAAGATTTTCAGAGCCTCAAAACCCTAAAGCCTCAGTTCCTACCCAAAACCTAGGGGTTGGGGGGTGCTTTCTGGCTGTGAGGTTGTCTCACGAGCCGGTGTACTCAGGGGCGGCAGCCCACGCGAGTCAAGCTAGAGCCAATGTTACGGCGCACTCAGCGGACCACTAGCGAACCCCTGGCGTGCCCTCAGGGTATGACACGTGATGCAGACGCAGCGAGTCCAATGCCTGCAGTGCCCTCAGGGGATGATGCATCATACATATGCACCGAATCTTGCATAGGTGGGCAGGGAGGTACCGGTCCAACACCACCGCATCGTCATCGTCATCGTCATCATCATGTTGGACTTCACGCTCCGCGTTTGACTCGGCCCCGAAATCATCTCTACTCGAAGGTAGACAATCTTTCTCCGAGCCCTCCCATCGCTCAGAGGCGGCTGAGATATGGCCCGCTCCCTCCTGCACGGAACCCTTGCGAACCCTCCTCCCCCGCAGAGGTGAGCAGCCGCTTCTTACGATTGGAGATTCAAGAGAGTGTAACAAAGAGGTGACCGCAGCATCAGCGCGCTCAGCTGGAGTCGGCGGAGCTCCGGTGCGCGTGACGCGTATGCTACTACCTGTGGCGCGCCTTGAGCTGCATCCGCTCCATGGGGCATCAGAGGAGTGTCCGGCACCCCAGGCTCCGCATCTTGCGGCATACCGCTGCGCCCACTCGCGCTTACTTCGTCAGTGTTGTGTGCAGCCGCTGAGCAGGTTCCGGCGGTGGGCTGGGACTTGTTGCTGCCTCTCCGCGGGCGCACTGGGATTCTGGGCTTGAAGATACCCTGGAACCGCCGCCCCTCTCCCCACACGAGGCAAGGAAACCCTGCAGCTTACTCCAAATCCTAGAGCCCGTGGACACATTCGATCACTCCGGTATGCTGCAGCTACTACATGCATAGAGCAAAAATAGAAATGGAATATAATTTTCCAAACATGGATGCGCGCACCGCCACCTTTGCTGTGGACAATAGACGTCATGCCTATGTCCCTCATGCCTAATAGACCACGCCTCATTCAAGGCCCACCTCCAAGGACGTTCTCACAGCCCGCCTGCTAATCGTAGCTGCCGTCAGTTCTTGGAGGGTCCAAACATTGCCCTAGCCATCATGTCCCCTTGCAACCAATGTGGAACTTCATATGACGCGAGGGCGTGGGCCGTGGCGCTGGGCCTCAGCAGCAACAATTTCACCTTTGGCTTTTGCAAAGGACATCTTTGAACTGCCGGCGGTGGAGAAGGCTCCCTAGCCCCCTGTGACTGGAGCTGCGAAGCTCTGTCTCCGCCGAATTCGTCACTGCTCGTTCCTGCGCCATCGTCTGAGATATCTCCCTCCACATTCGTATCCATTGTTGCAGCTTCCGCCTGTGTGGTCACCCAGTCAGCGCCTCAGAACCTCAGTGTCTGGGCTCCAATCCCAACACCCTGATCCTGTTTTTGAGATGCTGTGCGGCATCAGTCAGTGAAATAGGAATTCAATGGCAAGTAATATTCAAGCTATTCGACACGGTTGTAAAAAAAGTACGCAAAACCATGGCCCGTTTGGGATACCCCCTAAGCGCCTCTTCTCCGATGCCCCCTTTGGGATACCCCCTAAGCGCCTCCTAAGTGCTCTCTGAGCGGCGCTTTTGTGAAGAGCGCCGAGAAGCGAGGAGAGGCTCGCCTGCTCTTCTTGCTCCTCTGAGTGCGCCGCACCCGGCTGCGGCGTTGGAGATCCTCCCTCTCCCTCATCGTCCAGCACACCCATAGCGTCCAGCACATCCTCCCCTCTGCCCCTAGTCCCCAAGCTGCTGCTTTCCTCCACTTCTGGGTTGCTATTGATGGCGGCTACGGCAGCAGCCCAGTCCGGGTGTAGGTGTGAGATATGCTCATAGTTTGGTGCCGAGCGCGCTGCTGCAGATCCTGGCAAGCGGCCCCGTCACCAACACGGGTGGCTTTCCATCCTCGTCGGGCCTTCTCATCATGTTTTGAAATATTTCAGAACTCTGACGAGGAATATTCTAGAGCCCTGACAAGGAATATTCTAGAGCCCTGACGAAGCATATTCTAGAGCCCTGACGAAGCATATTCTAGAGCCCCGACGAAGCATATTCTAAGCTGGCTCCAGCTGAACAACCCACAGTGCTGCTGCGACTGTGTCTGCACTGTACAGTCTACACAACTGGGTGGACCCAACAGCATACCTTTTCGAGCTCGAACAGCCGAGGACTTGTGCAATCTCTCGTTCAGCACCTCCTGCACCTTGCTCTGCACACCACAACGCTCACTCGCCTCCTTCTCAGCCTGACAGCCCGGCCTTCTGACACACACTCCTTGCCCAGCCTGATGGCCACATCTTAGGCGATTTGCACCGTGCCGGCAAAAGCCCCTCTCGCAGCAAGCTTCGGTGCAAGGGCAAATCAGGATGGAGTTGCAGAACACAGCTGTCGGTAAGCAAGCTCTGGAATGGGAGGAGTGCGGTGCACAGGCTGAGTGGTGCCTGCATTGCATCCGTGTGGGATCTGCACTGTTTACACTGAACGGCATGAGATCGGCCAGCAAAAGCCAACCCACCATCATCCCAGTGGATGTGAGAAGCAAATCAAGAGCAGGGCGGGGCCGTGACAAGATACCACAAACGCATACATATTCCCAACCCAAATGCAAAGCAGCATGGAAAGATGATACGATGTGACCGATCGTTGCCAAACAACTGTTGGTCTCTGGGTTACGGAGTAAGCGGACCCTGCCGGCATGCCTCCCAGTGCAATGTTTACACGGACAGCCTCGATATGCGGGGCACTGCCCCCTCACCGGTGGCCGGGTGTCCCGTATGAACTCCACTTCGTCCTCGCTCTCCTCGCTCCCCTCTTTGGTCCTCTCCTCGCCCTCGCTCCCGGGCGCCTCCGCGCGGGTCGCACCGCTAGGCTCGCCCCCCCGCAAGGGTTCAAGTGACTGCGAGGCGCCCGCGCGGGAGGAGCTGCCGGCCGCACCGGTGGATGGGCCGGCCACCTCGCCAGCGTCCTGCCGAAACACGCCCGGCGCTCCGACGGCCTCTCTCTCTCAAAGAATGGGCTTCACGTCTAAGGCTTGCCTTGAGTGCGCGCAAGAAAGTCGGGCGTGCGCGGGACGCCAGGTTAAGGCCAGAGGCGCACTGCCCGTCGGCAAGACGCAGCATGAGCATACGTTACAGAGGAAAAAAATGCGCCGGGCTATCAAACTGCGGAGCAGCAGTCATCAGTCCTGCCACGTAGGCAAGAGGCGACGGTTGGGTGGTCCCCGACTTTAGGTGAAAGTCGTCTTATAGTTCGCAGTTAGCAAGGGCCAGGCGGACACGGTTTGAAGCAACCTCTACGAACTCCACAGCTGTGCGCTGCGTTTGACACCAACCTCGAAACTTTCACGGCGAGAGCATGCAGAGACTTACGTCGGGAAATCCCCTGTGCTCTTCAACAGGACCGCAGTGAGTTATCTCCACATCCATATCCTCCAAGTCCTCGTTTCCAAGTTCCAAGTCCCAACCATCCTTCTTCATGTACTCCGTGAAGGTGTCGTTGTCGTCCTCTTCGTCATCAACTATATCATGGGCATCCTCGGTGTCGTCGGCATCTTCGAGACCGGCTCGGGCTGAAGTATTCGCTGGAGCACCGTGAGCGTCCTGAAGAAGTGTTGCATTCCGTGGAGCGCCGTGAGCAGGCTGCAAAGTGCTGCAGGCCCTCGAGCACGGTTGGGTTCCGGGAGAGGAAGAGAAAGAGTATGCGTGACACGAGCGATGCAAAGCGGACATTCGACCAGTTTTGGTGCTCACTAATCGGATTCGCGTGACCCGCAGCCTGAAGAGAAGGGCGAGCGAGGCGGAAAAGTTGCTCGCGTGGAGCTGGGGAGCTTATAGGCAAAGATGTACAGAGCCTGAATGTCGGAGTCGGAGGCAGAGCAATAACACGGCACATGTGATAGGTAGAATCCGTGCAACTACTAGAGTGAAACTCACAAAAGCATTCATCGGATTCTCTTCGTCCTCAGATTCCACTAGGTCAACGATTTCAACGTGAGACGCTTCTGGTCTTGAGTCCTGCTCGCACGAAAGCGACATATGGTACTTTCAGTGTTTCGTGGGACTATCCTCGGCTTCTGCCGTTTCCGACAAGCCAAGCAATCCACCAAAAGCGTGAATAGCGCGACTGATAAGCTGGTGAGAGTTCAGCGGGATGAACAAAAGTGCACAGATAGAACGGCTTAGGGGTCCTAGATGTTATACCTCTCTCATTATAATGGTGTGACAACAATTTCAAAAGAGCAGGCTTGCCGCCATATCCAAGCTCCCATGAAAGTATAATACACCGTTTAGGAGATCTCCCAAGTTTTAGGTTTGGAAGCCATGAGATTCGGAACTATTGAAAAAACGACACCGACCACTTTATATTAGCATACCAATGTAACTGTCAGAACTTCTTGGCTATTCCTCCTACTTCTTTGTTCTCTGAGTTATAACCGGTGCCCTTCTATCAGGTCGCACTATTGAGCTGCGCAGATAACAGACTGTTCTCACTTCTATCTACACTATATTGGAAATCACTCAGCTGTTGCCGAAGAGGAAATGTTTCTGCCCTGAGCTTGTCAATCTGCTGACTTTTACGATGATCTCAACGAATCTCTCAAAATTTACCACGGATTTTATTGATGTGAAACATGCTCTGGATTCTGTTCCTGATCACCTCCTACTCCTGCTCATCGTCATGAGCAAGACCCACGCCACTCCAGACACCGACGCGAGAGAGCGAACTTTCATTTCAGCTCTTTCTCTTTTTCTCTATCTAGTTTTCTTTTTCTATTTCTTTATGAAATATCAATATGAAATCAGAAATGAATTTTGAATATTTGAAATGTGTAGTCATTGTACCTCTGCTCCTTACAGTACAGTATGATTTGGAACCTGGCCAAATTACCTTAAAGAAAAAGAAAAAGAAAAAACCACGCCCGTCGGGCCTATGAGTAAATTAATTTCCCCGGCCCTACTCTCGGTCTGGGCCGGACCAAATTACCTTACCTTACCTTACTTAATCAGCAGCAAAGCGCGAATCCCAACGGGCGACACAGACGAACTTCCGATCTCACGGATGCTAGACGCTAACGATGACAGTGCCATTGCAGTCGCGTACATTTACCGCGACGCCACCCACGCGTTATGGCATGGCATGTTGGGATGCAAAAAGCGAAACACTGTCGCGCACATGATCCTACGGTCAGATGGCCTAGTGGAGATCTCTTTTTGAGATCGATCCGCCTAGTATAGTTAAAAGTTATACCTTCTCTGGCTTGCCAGAGGTTACGAGCTTCGGCCGCTGCGCGGCCGATCGCGCGATTCTCGACAGACAACAATGGAAAGCAGCTCGTAACTCCGGTGTAATACAAAAAAATCCTTAAAAAAGTGAAAAAATCGCGTCCGGAGGCTCGTGGTCTCAGCCAGAGTAAGTTATACAGTGACCGTGTGCATTATCTCTACAGTATGTTTTAGAACCCGGCCAAATTACGTTACCTTACTTTAAAATCAGCAAAGCGCGAATCCCAACCGAACGGGCGCCCCAAGCGAATGCCCCATCTGACGATCGCCAGACGATAATGATGACATCGCCAGGTTCGCCACTTCCCCAGCGCCACCGCGTCCGCATGTGCTGCGACGGCATAACGCGATGTTCAGAAATGCCGAGCTCGAAGCTGAAGCTCGCGTTGTCCAGTATCGAGTATGACGTATCGACAATCGAGTATGAGTTTGAGTATCAGTGACACCTATCGGGGTATCGAGTATGCAGTATCGAGTATGGAGTATCGTATGGAGTATCATCGTATCATCCCATGTGATGTCGGATCCCTCGGATGGCCTCGTCTTGCCTGAGACGCTACTGTATCGCTAGTGCAAGTGGAGAACTGGAGAAGAAGGAGCCCCCTTCGCTTGGATCGAACCGCCTACAGTAGTTGTAGTAAAGTAATCAGTACTGTATGAAGTATCGATTATCATTATGCCATTCGATTGCTTTACGATGATCACGATCATGTCATGTCATGTCATGTCATGTCATTGTCATGTCATGTCATGTCATGTCATGTCATATCATGTCCCAAAAAACAAAAGACACCGACACCCGAAACCTAGCGTCTCAGGGTAGAGACAGCCGATACTTTTTCATGTCATTACTTAGTCTTTGTGCCCAGCCGAGCCAACTCCATCACTTCCGCTGGCCGGTTGCTATTGAACAAACGAGGGTTTTGAAGGATTCCCGGCCAACATCTGGAACACGCGAGTGTTTTGAAGGTTTCCCGGCCAACATCTGGCAAACAGGGCACGTCCTCGTCAATCCACGTGACGACACGCCTTGCCTCCTCGCTGCAGAACTTAAAATGAAAATCACCACGTACGTTGCTACACGCACTCGAATGACTTTTGAAGCGACCGCTGTCCATAGCGAATTGTTGGTTCTCGGGGTTGTTTCCGCGTTGCAGGTACAACGTCAATCGTGGAACGAACGCAAAGGGAGAACCAACCTTGAAGAATTTGAAGGAATATATATTATCATCAAAAGCAGACATCGTCGCACTCCAGTAAGGCTCAGCCATGCTTAACACGTCGAAATGACACAAGTAGAATACGCCAGCTCTAGCCAAAGAAGAAAGCACAAGGCATGCGTCACAAGAAACTCTTTTCACACAAAAAGTAAACAATATTTCTCTTTACATGCGCGATGGATTGCCAGTTTTTGCGTAGCAGCTATACCGTGTAGAAACGAGCAGATTTGTGAAAACATATCTATAAAGTTTGTTCGCGCCTTGCTCCTGTCACCTCCTTGTGCTTTCGCTGAGTGACTCCAGTACGCTGTGCTGGTCCGTGATGTACGCAGCGTCACTCACTAAGAACTGCTTAAGACCTTGTTCGTCGGGGAAATATATCGTGTGTTGTGCGCACATCTTTGTGGGATAGCAAATAACATTTCGTGTTTGCATTTCGTTTAGAACATAACACGGTACACACTTAAGCATCAACATCAGCACTTGGCTCTGCAAACGCTCCTCAATATGAGCGGTGCGCAGTGTTATAAGCAAGTTTTCTGATGCGAGGGAGGTTGCTTGCTGGTATAGGTTGGCTCCACAAGATTTTGTCGACGATCTCGCTCGGTCGCTCGGTTCCTGGCAGGTATCACATGTCACGGCACGTCTTATGGCAGCTTGATTTTCTCCTTGCGATGTGACTTCGGCCTTGAGAACCTAGTGGGGGCGGGCTCGCACGTTTTCAGCTAAAGGCGTGTTTTCCTGCAACTGCACGGACACTAATTCCTCACTTCACATTCCGCCGAGGTCCAAAAACCTGTTGCGATAATCAGGAAAGAAAGAGCGCGGCCCGTTCGGCGCTAATGCGTTTGTATAGCGGCGCCTTACCCCCCGGTGCAGAGCGTATTTGGCCTGGTTCCAGACACCACTTACGGCAATGCGATCGTCACGCGCTTTGAGATCGAGTCTCAAGGCATCTATGATTTGCCAACGGTCGCCCCCTTGGAGGGCCGAAATCTGTTGAAAGTACAGCTGAAGACGGGGAGCGGCTATTCTACCCCACTGGTAGTCGTTGTCACGCACCTAGAGAACACCAGGTGAAGGCTCTCTTTCTCACAAAATCTGTATTGTACTACCGTATTTGACAAGTAAGGGCTGCTGCCTGACCTGGTCGTAAGACGTCCAGATCCTAGTTGTCGCCTCGCCTTGTTGTGCAACGTGCTTCTCGGTTCATGCCTTTACCTTGTGTGTGTGTGACTTCTCTGTGCGAGTCTTCGCATCTTATCGCACGACCTCTCTCTGTTGGTAGTTGCCTCACTTTGTCGCGCCACAAGTTGAGGCTACGATCAGCAACTCGTACAGGGAAGACTGCAGGGCTTGGTTGACCTGGCAGGGGATGGGCAGAGATAACGCGTGAAGGTTGTGCTGAGTGACGGACGTGTGAGTGGCGGCTGAGCGCGCGATAGCGCACTGAAGACGTTTCTTTAGCTCAATTGGCAGGAATGTTGATATGAGAACGTGCGAACGGCCTCCGTGATGGGGTATGGCGTGGTCAGGACGTGCACGTTGTCGATGTGACGTGGAAGGGTGCAAGGAGGAGGTGTGCATGGCTGGCCGGGGATTGCGTGACGTTTCACGATCACTAATGTGGCAGGGGATAATGAATAGAGGATACAGACACGGCTGACATAGCGGGGAATGGCGCAGTGAGGACGTACGCATGGAGCAATTGAAGTTCGTCCTCGATCAGGTCGTTTCCTGCACGTTGAATAGCTACTTGTTGGATATGCAGTGTCGGGAGAAACCTCGCACTCGATATTTGGTCTTGTCTCTGGAGAGTTTCAATGTTCTCCGCCAGGCTTTGTCAAGTGTGCAATTGCATTTTGCGGTGGAACTCACTTGCTGTTGCCAGTTGAACAGGTAGAGGAGGATGGAAGGGCACATATTTTGTGTGGCGATTTCAATGCACTGACCATCAGTGACTATTCTCAAAGCACCTGGCAACGGTGAGATGGAACTCTGAAGATTCTTCTTTGAGCTTCCAATCTTGTCGGATCAATAGCCTCGGGTGTAGTGCTGTTTTGAAGTTTTCTTTGGGCAGGTTCGTGTCATTTGCAACGGAGCGAAAATGGGAGCCAAGACAGGAACGAGGTTAGATCTTCCCAACATGTCTCGTCCTTAAAGGTTGCTACCTCGCTGCGGCTTTATACATGGCTCGAGGCTCCAACATGAATGGTGCAACTTTGAAATGTAGGTTTGGTTCGAGATAGTGCTTTTCAAAACAGTAGTCGTTCGAAGGCAGCCAAACGATATGAATCAAAGGATTCGAAAAGCTACGATATATAGATGATTAATTTGAGATCACAATCAGTCTGATTCTCGACCTTTCGAGAACTTTCACTGACTGCCGCACTGACTTGCCACGTATAGGGAGAACACGTGGGTTAATGTAGTATTTGAGATCAGACTGCTTGACGAAAATTGTGTTTTGATTGTGCAGTTACACGTTTGCTTGCCGAGAATGGATATATCGATGCTTTCAAGTCGGTTGGAGATGGCGATCCTTTCACTTTTCATTTGGCACCTTTGCAAATGGATCTACGCATCGATTATATATTCCTCTCGAAACAGTTTGGATGGGAACTGGTGAGATGCTGGAGGGATGACTTCGATGCCTCTAACCATCTGCCCCTCCATTTAGTGTTTTCTCCTCCCAAAGCTTGAGGATGTTTTCCTCGGCGGGACTTATTAGGGATGTTTGCATTTTTTGTTTGTTTCTAAGGCGATGCAAGGATGAAAGTACGAATGTTGCAATATGGTGGGAGTGAAAAGTGTGTCTTCACAGGAGCACATCAAGCATGCACACAAATTTTATGGAGCAGTCGTTGCTGGCCCGCTAGCAGCGTGCAGTATTTCCTCCCGAATATGGATAGTTTAAAGCATTTAATGAAATTGAAAGGGTAAATGTGTCGATGTGATGTTTATAACTCCGACTTGTATTGATATGATACCGCTCGGTACGTTGTTAGAGTGACGAGCATCAAACTATCATCGTGGGCGTTTACTTGTCACCGTAGCCGTCTAGCGCACGTGTACCATATCCGACTTGTGATACCGAGTGTCACAACACCGCTAAGACCTAACGGGGATTGCCACTATAAAGCGGTAGTCGGCTAGCTTATTTGGACTCTTTGTGTCTTCGAGATTATAATAAATACTATAGCGCCGAGTTCATACGGTGCCATCTTACAATATGATACCATGCCTTGGTTGATACGCCGTGATGCGAATAACGACATGGTCGTTGTTATATAAATGTACTTCATGTGTGTGTGTGTGTGTGTGCGTGTATGTATATATCATATCAGATCCGTGTAACATGTATGTGTGTGTGTGTGTATGCTTATCCTTGCGAATCCTTTGGCACCCCGTAGCCACAGGAGACTGCACTATGTACCCACGCCGGGGATCAAAGGGTGTGTGTGTGTGTGTGTGTGTTTAGCACGAAACCGGTCGTCGCCTAGGAGTAGTTCACATGCGTGGCACCCGGGTCATTGTCACAACTCTTGCTCATAACTCCCGCGGAAAATGTCGTTAGATCGCGATGCAACCACTTAAAAACGTTAAAAATAACCGGATCCGCCGCGAGACGGCCTTTTGGCGGAGGCGCGGAGCATGATAGGACCGTTTGCGCCGGCGCACGACAGCGAATTTTTTAATTTCAAAGACATGTTTTTGTTTATCTATTGTGTTGGATGCTGGAATGCATCAGAACCCGCGTATTTTGCATCCGCGCGTGAAGTACGCCGAGGATTGAAATAGCTTTGTCGGGTGTGTCGTTTCCACTATGCCGGGTTGCAACGAATTAAATGCTCTTGGAATCCCCCGGTAAACGCGTTTTGTGCTGGAATCTGTATAGGCAGCCCTGACTGGGCGTCCCGGTGCAGGCCCCTATGACAGACCCCTAGGACCAACACTGGATTGCTGACTGATCTATAGGTTCGTGCTGTGACACACGCTGTGTCACAGGTAGGCTAGTTTCCGAGACCGTTGCGAGACCGTTCCGGGTATATCTAGCTTAGGGTTTATTTATCTTATGAGAGTTTATCCACACAGTTCGGGACCCTCTGATATCTAGTGAACTAGGATATTCCGGTAGGTCGTGGCCCCATCCACGCTTTATTCCACTTGCTAGTTTGGCCATGATTGGCTAAACGGCCGCTCGGAGAGGTGGTGCGCGTTTGCGCGTTTGGGTATCAGCAAGAGTTATGAGATGAGCAGCTTGCGGTGAGCGACTTTGGGCCGCGGCTATGGGGTACCGGCTTGGATCGGGTTTCGTCGTCGCAATGTCCATTCACGTTTTTTTGCACGCTCTGATCCCGCCTGCTACCGTGTTTTGGGCTGGTGACCTTGGCACCTTTGACTTCGACGACATCTTCCTTTGCCCCTCGCTCGCATGGCTCGACCGCTCGTTCCGTATCTGTGACGTCGCGTTTTCTCCGCGACCCTACCCAAACGTGCTGCAGCGTACCACCTCCCCTCAGGCTTATCTAGAGATGGGAATCACAACAAGATCCAAGAAGTCCCTCACGAGGGACAGCGACATCGACCCCTCTCTGAGGTTGATCGACGGGGTACGGAACACGCCGACGGCAGCTACGCCTTCCGTTCCTACCCCCAACCCTGCATCGAACGAAGACGCGGACGTGGCCGTCAGACGTTACTTGCAGGAGCAATCCAAGTTGGTGGACGAGATCTACAAGGCGCGTCTCCATCGGGCTTGGGCCAAGAGTATCCGTGAGGATATTCTTGGCGACAAGAAACATCATTTTCGCGGTACGGACGACGCTGGCCTTCTGTCCGACCTGGTGGTGCAGCTGCGTACGGAGTTTCAGTCGGCTGGTCTGGAGCTACGTGCCTTTGACCTCGACGACCCTCTGGCGCCCGTGGTCAACAGGGTGAATGGGCTTCTCTACGACGTTCTTGCCCTGGTTATTGAGAAGCACAGCAACGCGTTCGTCTGGCTGACTGGTACCGATTCTTCGACTGGCCGAGATGGACGGCGAGCTCTCATCGACGTTATCAAGGGCTGTGTACCGGTGGCACTACGGGAGTCCCAGCAGGAGGAGCACGCCGCGTTGCGTTATCCCGCAAACGTTGACCCGCAGCCGATCTTGGCTAAGGTGTGCCCGGAGGCACAGCGTGAGCCGATATGCCTATGCGTCCGTATGTGTGTCATCGGGGGTAATCTGGGATTGGCACGATGACAGTGAAATTGGGCTTGAAATCACGATGAGAATGAATACCAGATGTCCGGGGTATGACAGTATGACACTATGACACTATGACAGTATGACAGTATGACACTATAGTAGTATGACAGTACTGTGGGGGGTGTCATCGTGGAACTCAGTCAGACCCTCGAAGAATGGTCAGATTCGCATCGGGGTTGAAAAGACAATGAAATCGAATATCAGATATTAAGGTTATGACAGTATGACAGTATGACGCTATGACAGTATGACAGTATGACAGTACAGTAGTATGACAGTACTGTGGGGCAGTCATCGTGTCAGCCTGTCGGCATAACATCTGAATCGAGAATGACGAATCGGAATTAGAAATGAGATCGGATCGGGAACTGAACGTTGAGCCGAAGTGTGACATCGGCTCTCGAGTGGTTGACCCTGCAACCTGAGTGACGAGTGAATAAGTAGAGCACTTGAGAAGTGTTTAGCCTTCAGAACTCGGAACCGAATTATCGTTTGTACCTCAATCTGGCCCTGATCCAGTATATTATAAAATCCGAATTGTGTACCTTTGCACGTTCAATCAAAAACATATTTCCGAGCATCTGTCGTCGTGCCCCTGGCACATTTGGTATCAGCGTGCTGCGATTTCGCCTCTGCGCAACTCGCCCACGGGCCTATTGGAACTTTCGTTGTGATACAGGGGGAGAGCTGTACTTCCGGCTATCTGTGCGCAATTTTTGCCTCCGTAAGTACATTTTTTTTCGTATACAACGGCCGTATTCTCTGGAAAATATCTCCAAAACTTCATATTTTTGCTCCTTAACACTGGGGGCTCAAACTGGCTCAGAAACCCAAGCATTCGTTTTCCGATCTTAAACCCGAAGTCCGTCCCAGGCCACAAACGACCGTCAGGGAGCACCCTAAAGGGTTTCCCCGGTCTACAGTAGCCAAGAAAACGATATAGCTTACCTTTCAGAGCCCCAAAAAGGCGAAAAACCGCCCAAAACAGCCAAAAATAGCCGTTTTTGACAGTTTCCAGCCTACCCCAAAACCTCTCCCAGTAGCCCCCACCACCGAAAAACCCCTCCTTAGACCCCATAGAACAGCCTAGAAACCCCTGATACCGCCCTCACGGCCATCAGCAGCGGGGAAAGCTCCACCAAAAGGCGCTTTCAGCAGTTCTGGGACGTTTCTGGCAGCCCTTCAGCACCTCCTGGTATCTTCCAGCAGCGCACTGACTGGGGCTTTTCTTGGGACCTACGGAGTACAGATACCGTCTGGGACCTCACTGGACCCCCATATTGGACCTGACACCTCCTTTTTCACTGCTGCTTGACTCTTGCCCGCGCGCCTAGGCACTCAAAAATCGTGTCGCGGAGCCCTGGCCAAATTTTGAGTTCGCTGGTGTATGGCAGTACCCCCTTCGCCAGAAGAATACAGAAGAGCGTGGTGGAAGCAAGGACCTATCAAGTGGGTATTCCCCCCAGACCCTACCTATCCACCAGCAGGCGCTTTCTGGCAGAGCGGTCCTTGGAGCGGCCCTCCTTCCCCCTCCTCCTCTGACGACGAAGAGGAGAACAGCGACTGAACGCCTGGGCAAAGTCACGCTGGCTATCCCACCAGTACATTACGACCACGTGTGGCATCTCCAGGCAATACAAGTGATCGACGCCCCTCCTTGGGTCCTCCTTGGCGCTGATTGGGTTCCCCCATCTCCACCTGGAAGTCCCGCTCCTTCGCCTCCAGCGAGTGACATCGACGAGGACGAGACTGATTAAATAAAAAGGCGAGCACTCACTACTTTTGCTCACCTGTGGCTATTGCCACACCCAGTCTTTGAACTCAACCAGCTCAGCAGTCAGAATGTCACAGCAGACATCAGAGGCATTTCCCAGCATGAGTGTCAGCGCAGAGCAGCTACACCACCCACTGTTCTCTCCCATGACCTTCCCATCGCCCACCGCATACGCCTCCGCTCACCCCATTCCACATCCAGGCACCACCATGCCCTACACAGCGGTGCCCCGCCCTTATACTACACCCCTGGCATTGTTGTTTTGTTAATCGCTTTTGGGGTATCGACAAAACTATTTTGCTGACAAACGACACGACCGTCGATTTAATGCTTTACAGATTGTTTTGTTTGTCGATACTCCGTATTGGCCTATCGGAGTTATTAATTACGATTGTCGATTGTCGATTTGACAGTCAATGCGGCAGGGCACATATATTTTCATTCTTGCTTGTTTGCGCGCCACGTAGGATCACCCCCGCACGTTTCGGCCCGTTGCGGTTGAGGTTTTTTGTCGTTGCAGAAATTGTTTACTACAGCGCAGCGGCGCAGATCAGCGCGGTTCATAGTTGAAAAAGATATACAGTTCTTGGAAAATTCATAATGCCACATCACGATATCGACTGTTACATATGTACTGTGAAGAAGCTCGCCCAATGTGCATGTCCCCGCAGCAAGATGGCACAAGCATTTTACAAACCCACGAGCACCGCTTTTGTAGGCCACAACAAGAAACAGCAAGTCAGTATTCAAAGTGTTAGCAGGGCTCGTGCATTTTCTGATTGCAAGCACAAAATCACTGAGACTGTGAAGTTTGACGGCGACACAATTTTTTGGGCGTGGGAGGAGGATGAAAACGATTCTGTAGGGTGTATCCCGAGGGAGCAAGCTCATGAATTGCACGACCTTTTGGCACGCGCAATGAAAGCACAGCGTGCGCGCAAGTGTGCAGTAGGCGCAGACTCTGATCAGGACTCTGAGTGAGCATGAAACACTGTGACCACTTAAGTTGGTATCCATTTATGGTATAATGCTTTGTTTGTCGATAATGAACTGTAATATGTGACTTTGAATTATCGCATTACTAATTGTTTGTCGGCTTAGAAACGGAGTTTGTCTCCTGAATTTACTGCTTTTTAATTTTTTTTTGTTTTTGTATTGTCGGTAGAATTTTGAAGTTTGACTTAGATAATTAGCTTTGTCTATTGTCATTGTCATTTATATGTAATAATAGCACCTCCGATTTAATTTATTCCAGAAACAACAATGCCAGGGGTGTATACCGGATGGCACCCCCGCACAGGCTGTATGGAACGGCGTCAATTGGGTATTGCCCCAATCAGCGCCCCTCGCTGGGGGAGTATCACCAGTGCCGTTCACACGCTGGGAACCCATCACCCCGTGGGCGCATATCCCACACCGTTCCAACAACAGCTACAGCAGCAGCAGCAGTGGCTCGCGTACCAGCAGCAGCAACAGCAGTGGCTTCAGCAGCAGCCACTGGAACCGATGCAGCAGCAGTTACAGCAGCAGCAGTTACAACAGCAGCAGTTACAGCAGCAACAGCAGCAGCAGCAGCAGCAGCAACAGCAGCCGCAGCCGCCACAACAGCCGCAGCATCGACCACAGCAGCCCCATCAGCTGGCACCAGCCACCTCCGCGCTTCATGACTCAGGCGCGGATCTCTCATCGCTGCAGCACTTCATCAGCATCGGCGCCGCGGCCCTGCCGGACCCTCTGCAGGTACCCCTTGACAGCGGAGTTCAGCAGAACGTCTTGGGCGGTACCCAGCTCTTGGTGCGTCACCTTCCCGCGGTGGCGACAACCTCAGAGACTCGCCGGCGTCGGCGTTCCCGAAGGGCATCCTCGGGCCCTGCGACACATGGCAAACATCTTCCAGGCCCAAGCCACGCACCTGATCACTCTGACCCCGACTCCGGCACGGACATCAGCCGCACCAGCACGGGGACCAGAGGCAGCCGAAGCACGCAGGCACGGGCTGAGCGCAGGCGGAGGGCCGCCCACAGGTCCGGCTCCGACTCGGACGCGAGCAGCCGAAGTGAACACATTCGCAGAGAAGTCCTGGCGGCAGTACAGGCCCTGGACATCTCCGCGGTGCTCTCGAGAGGACTCGCGCTGCCTGGCGCGACGGCATCGGCAGGAGCCTCCCCACCAGGCGACCCTCAGGGCAGCGCACAGGGCCTGACGGCGGACCATCTACACGAGGCAGACGCCGCCGCCAGCGTAACCCCTCCAGTGCCTCAGACCGCCGCTGAGACCGCTCCCGCCGAACCTCCCACTCAGGGCCGGCCAAATCCCCATAACATGATGGTGGCCCGCCGGCGGCAGTCGATGGAGACGGTGGTGCACGGCGGTGGCAATCCCGACTCAGAGCCCAGAGACTCCAGTTCAAGCGACTCGCCACCAGGCCCCCCTAGTGATCCACCTCAGGATCCCCCTGACGATCCCGCACCAGAGCCCTCCTACCCTCAGTACCCAGAGGTCAGAGCCCTCTTCGTCACCCACGATGGTGGGTCATTGTGGGTGCACCAGTCAGCTGGGGTGCGAGGCGCGGCAACCGTCTCCCTGCCATGGGACGAACGCCGCCGGGCTGGGGTGCAGGGCGACGCCATCTTGTTCAGGATCATGCACCTGCTGGGAGCGCCGCTGACTGCATATGCGCGCATGGGAGGCCGGCTACACCATGCACCCCTACCCCTTACCAACCCTCGTGTGGAGACCTGGGTCCTCATGGTCGACCGCGAGGTCATGGATATGGCAATGGGGGACCCAGCCGCGGCCAATGTGCGGTCTACCAGCATGGGGCAGCCAGTGTGGGAGTGGATCCCTGCTACTGCGCGGGAGTCGGAGATGCAGAACTTCGATCAGGACGGGCTCGCCGCGTGGTCGGAGGTCAGCAACTCCGATTGGTACCGGAGCATGAGCGTGGTGGCCGCACAACCATCCACACCCCTGCCCTTCCATACACCTCTTCCACTCCCCGCACCACCATCAGCCCCTACATTACCGCCCACTCCGACCGCAGTCCCCACAAATCCCGCGCCTGCGCCTCCGCCCGCGCATGCCCCGGGACCACCACCTCCTGCCCGTTTCCCCATTCCGCCGCCGCAAACCCCGTTCACTCTGCCGCTGCCGCGAACCCCGTTCACTCTGCCGCCGCTGCGAACCCCGTGCTCTCTCCCAGCGCCACCCCCTTTGTTCCAGGCATCGTCCGTCTGCCGCAGGGCACTAACCTGCGAGCATCTCCAGACGAGGTCCGCCTGGAGCACAAGACCAAAGAGATGGTGCTAAAGCTGGTCAAGAGCGTCACCAGGTTCCCCCGCTCCGCGTCCGACACAAAATCGGCCGACAAGGAGGGCCTCCTGACGCAGTTGGAGCACTACTCCAACATGGTGCGGAAGGTATTCCAGGAGGCCATCGTGATCGAAGCACTGGCCACTCCCAGTTGTACGCCGTCAGTATCAGCGTACCAGGCGAGTGTGTCAAGCCTTCTTTCATTGGAGCTTCAAGGAGCACACTCTTCAAGACCAGCAGAGAAAGTTCTTGGAGCGCGCGGCGGGGACCTTTGGGTCCGAGCAAGCCTGGCACCAACGCTACGGGGAGCTGGACGTGTTCTTCGGCGATCTGGCGGTGTGCTCCCTGACGCAGGCCTACCTGGAGAACACACGTGGCGAGGCCATTGCCCTGAAGCAGGCGATGAACGAGACCGCGGCGGAGTATTTCTCGCGACTGGAGACCCGCATGGCCTCCGTCAACTTCCTTGCCGGCAGAGTCCCCAATTGCGTGGAGATGACCAACCTGTCGATGCTCTCTACGTACCGCCGAGGGCTGAAATATGCACCCAAGGTGATGCGGCGCCTGAGAGCCATCCACTTGGATGTCTCCAAACCAGAAGAGTGGGAGAGGAAGGCCGTCGCTGACGACATCCCAGGCACCCACAACGCCTTGTTGAAGATTCGGGAAGTTGCTGAGGAGGTGGAGAGTGACATTGACACGGAGGCGGCTCAGAGGCGCTCTCAAGACCGTCCTCCCCGCACTGTTTCCTTCGCTAATCCACCACCTCGCACCCCCTTCTACAGGCGTGCCCCCTCTTCAAACCGCCCAGCTCTTGCCATGCTGGAGAATGGGCCTGCCACCACCGTCGCCGCGGCAGTGACCCCATTGCCACCACCACCTGGCCTCTCCCGCCCCGACGCTCCGAAAGTCCGCCGGTGCTTCGCTTGCGGCTCTGCGGAGCACATCGTCCGTAACTGTACGGACGAGGCTAAGCTCAAGGAGTGGAGGGCCAATGCACCCGCTCGACTGGCGAACTCCCCTGGGTTTGTAGCCGCCGTCGTTTGGGCCATCGAGCAGCAGGAGGACATCTCCTCGGTGGATGGCGTCCCAGAGGAGTTCTACGCCGCGTGTAGGCAAACGTTGGAAGAATGTCGCGAGGCCTCGGACAACCTCCTCCCCAACCTCAAGTGCAAAAGCATACGCACAGATGGGGGAGTTCAGTGGAAGACCGACATCGAGGGTACCCTCGCAGCGGCACATGACGAAGAAGGACCGCTACTGCTGGTATTCTATGCAACCCTCAGAGGGCACACGGTCAAGGTGCTGATCGACTCGGGGGCCTCTGACAACTTCATCTCGGAGCAGAGCGCTAAGCGATGTGGCCTCACGACACGAGCCGGCTCCGAGATGCGAGTCACCCTGGCGGATGGATCTGTGAAGATCACTGGCGCCACCGCGTACGCCAAGTTTAACACGCACACCACCACGGGCACCTATACGGAGAACGCCCTTGCCCTCCGGATCCTACCACTGGGCATACAGGTGGATGTTATCCTTGGCGGAAGGTGGCTGCGCAGTCACTCTCCTGTCACTCTGGGCTATGAAGGGAATGGCTCCGTCTCCTTCCTCAGGAAGTCCCGCAGTGGTAAGATTGGGGATCGCGTCACCATCACAGGCTGTTCTCCTGGGAAAGCATCTGGGGACAGGTCTCCGAAGGGCACGGCCTGCGCGGGATTGGTGGATGAGGTGTTCCTAACCCCTGCCCAGCTGAAGAAGTACCTGGTGTACGCGGAGACGCAGAAGCTACGCGGCAATGACGACCCGGAGATACAACCCGCCTGGCTCATGGTGGCCGAGAAGTCCCCTGATGATACTGCTTCTGCCTTTGCAGCCACGGCTATCGACTCTGAGAACGCCGAACCCGCTGCGGATATTGAAGATGCAGAAGTGAGTCCTGAGTGGACCCTCAAGTTTCAGGACTTCTGGGGTGAGGAGTACAAAAAGGAGATGACGACTGCCCTACCGAACATCGATGGACTCAGACATGACCCCCAAGATGAAGCCAACATTAACCTGGACCCTGAGCTGAGCAAGAAGGGGCCGCCCTGCCAGCGCATCTACAAGAAGTCTGCAGAGGAACTCCGCCAACTTCGAGAACGCGTGGAGACTCTGATGTCCAAGGGCTACATCCGACCCTCTTCCAGCCCTTATGCAGCTCCCTGTCTGATGGTCCCCAAACCGGGGAACCCCAAGGAGCTGCGACTGGTGATCGATTACCGGCTCCTCAACCGCCAGACAGTTAAGGACAAGTATCCTCTCCCAGACATCCAGATGATGTTCGACGAGATGCAGGGTGCGAAGTTCTTCTCTTCGTTCGACGCGGTGGATGGCTTCTGGCAAGTACCGATGGCACCAGGAGATGTCGAGAAGACCGCCTTCACCACCCAGATGGGGTCATATGAGTGGTTGGTCATGCCGCAGGGGCTGCAGAATTCACCGTCTCGGTACCAGCGACGGATGCAGCGGGCCTTGGGCCATCTCCCATTTGTCCGGATCTTCATCGATGATGTGGTCGTCTTCAGCAACACCGCTGCAGAGCACTACGAACACGTCAAGCAACTGCTCCTGACATGCAGAGAGAAGGGCGTCTTCCTCAAGAGGTCCAAGTGCCAACTGTTGAAGAAATCCTTGTGGTTCCTTGGCCACTGTATCTCCGCGGATGGCTGCAGACCCCAACACGACAAGGTGGCTGCAGTGAGGGACTGGCCCGAGCTGGAAACGGTTACCCACGTCAGGCAGTTCTTGGGCCTGGCGGGGTATTACCGCAGGTTCATCCACTGCTTCTCCGAGATCGCTCAGCCCCTCACCCGGTTGACCAAGTCGGACGTACCCTGGGAGTGGGGTCCCATGCAGCAGTGGGCCTTCGAGGAGCTGAAGAAGGCCCTCACCTCAGCGCCAGTGCTCGCCTTGCCCAACATTAAGGGTGCCGCAGACGGCACAGCACCTTTCGTGGTGCAGACGGATGCTAGCGGCATCGCTCTTGGGGGAGTACTGATGCAAGACAATGGAGATGGTCTTGGGCTGCGCGTGATAGCATACGAGAGCCGCCAGTTCTCAGCCGCCGAGCAGAATTATCACACCGGCGAGCGTGAGCTAGGTGCTCTACACCACTGTACCACCGTTACCTGGCGGCATTACCTCATCTTCACCAACTTCCGCATCCAGGGTGATCACCGCCCCCTTGAATGGCTGATGGAACCTGGCAGAGAGCTTAGCCGCAGACAGGCACGCTGGTACATGGATCTGGTGGAGGTGGGAGTCCCGAGAATGGAGTACATCAAAGGAGCGCTGCTGCTGGTACCGGACGCCCTGTCCAGAAGACCCGACTTCAAAGACAAGGACGTGCGTGAGGGGTTGAAGGAGGCAGGGGTGATCGACCCCATCTCAGATCTGCCGAAAGACCCCCTGGCAACGCTGGAGTCTGAATGCTTCTCCAGCTCACCACCCGCAGCTCATCCCCTCTGGGCCCAGACTGTGGACTGTTGGCTCTCAGCAGTGGAGACCCTCTCCGTGGCGGAACAGGCCATGGACATGGGGGAGACCATCGCTCTCGTTAACCCGAAGCTCTATAAGGGAATGAAGGAGGATCACCTCGACTTCGACATGCCTGACTGGCCTGCAGCTGATAGCGCGAAGCCGGTAGAAGCTCCACACGAACCCCCTGACAGAGCTCCACCCCAGATAAGGATAACGAGGAGTATGTCACGCGCTGGGAAGGCCTCTACGACCCCAGCGCCTCCGCAGTTGGCGTCACCGAAGACGCGAACGCTTACGTCACGAGCTGACGCATCGGAGGCGCCCACTGAGAAGGTGCCAGCGAGCTCACCAACCCCGCAGCAGGCGCCCCAACAGTCAACTCCATCCCCGGTCCTTCACCCACAAAAACGGCAGGCTCCCCCAGAGGACTCACAGAATTGGCGTGTCCGAGCAGAGTACTCCTCGAAGTACGCCAAGAAATTTGGACCCTTCGATGTGGACGCCTGTTGTGACTTTGGCGGCCGCAACAGACAGGCGAATAGATTCTGGACAGACTGCCTTTCAGAGAAATGGAGGGGCCTTCGGGTTTGGTGCAACCCTCCATACAACTCCAAGCACATTACTGTGGAGGCGATCTTGAACAAGTATATCGCAGAATGGAAGGCAGACCCAGAGAACACCTCAGCAGTCTTCGTTCTACCAGATCACCAGTCCAAGCTCCCCGCGTGGCGTAAACTTTTCAGAAAGGCCAATATGCAGATTGTGGAGGTCATCCCTACTCACGATGACAAGGGCGAGCCCAATCAGTTCTTCGAGAACCCAGATGGGAGGGCCTTCGACCTTCGCTGGCCTGTTCTGATAGTACACGCCCCTCCCGCCAAACCACAACCAGCACGCGTGAGGCATCCGCGAACAGCCCCCGCTGTGATAAGGACAGGTGAGGCGGCAGACTTCAGAGACGCAGCCTCCCAGCAGTCGGACTCAAAGTTCCTGCGTGCGTTGAAAGCGGAGTACACCCGAGAGGGGACACTTCGTTCACTAAGAGAGAAAGTGAAGGCGGCACCACACCAATGCCTACAGGACTTCAGGCTAGTGGGTGAAGTGGTTTGGAGGACCGCAGCAGGGAGATATCAGTTGGTGCTGGGGGAGGACTCTCCACTTCGAGAAGTAGTGATTCGTCATGCTCATGAGTCATTGTCCTCGGGTCACACTGGGCGAGACAAGACTCTGGAGAGGGTGCTGCGACGATTCTATTGGCGTGGTGCCGCGGAAGATGTGGGCACCTGGGTTGCATCCTGCGCAGTGTGCCAATCAGTGAGGCCGCGGGGAACTTACCCGGATGGGTTGCTAAACCCTCACAGCATCCCGAACAGGCCATGGCAGGATGTCGCGGTGGACTTCGTCACCGGCCTGCCGGTATCAGAGAGAGGCAATGATGCTTTCGTGGCCTTCACTTGCAAGCTGACGAAGATGGTCCACGTTGTGCCGATGAACTTCGGCGACAGCTCCGCAGCTGTGGTGGCCAGAATCTACTTTGACTCGGTGTGGCGCTTACATGGCGCGCCTATGAAGATTGTCTCTGATCGTGACCCACGGTTTCAAGATGCTTTCTGGCAAGAACTCATGAGACTGATGGGTGTGAAAGTGGCTCGTACCACGCCGTACAACCCTCGGTCTGACGGCCAGGCGGAACACAGCAACAGGGTTATTGAGGACATGCTCAGGTCCTTTGTAGACGCCAATGTGGAGGACTGGGATCTGTTCACCACTAACGTGGAGTTCGCGATCAATGACTCCAGGAGTGAATCTACTGGCTTCACGCCATTTGAGCTGGTGTTCGGGTTCTCGCCGCTGTCGCAGTTGGACCTTTTCCTGGAGGCCGCACAGTCCACCGCTGGACGACGAACTGGGGGAGTAGGCACCGCACACGAAGTGGCTGTGAAATTTTCGTCGCAGCTGCGGGACGCCAGACAGCGGTTAGAGCTGGCTCAACAGCGACAGCGCGAACAGTTTGATCGCAGACACGGGCAGCGGGAGTATGCTGTTGGAGATCTGGTCTGGATAGAGGCGAAACACCTTACGGAGAAGGTGATGGATCGCTCCATCTGTAGGAAACTGACCAAGCGCTGGCATGGACCAGTTCCTGTGACCGAACGCTTCTTCAGCGATGTACAGATGACCATGCCAGAGGCCGACAGAGGAGCTCCAGTAGCCTACCGCCTACGCCTCCCTCCTCACTGGCGGATTCACGACGTGTTCGCTCAACATCGCCTCAAACCGTACACCAGCGGTCAAGATGCTTTTGCCGCACGCGATCACCTAGCAGTACCTGAAGAGGTGGTAGTGGACGGTCAGAAGGAAGCACACGTTGAGCGCATTCTTGCACGTCGAGTGCGGTCTGTTCGAGGAAAGGAGGTGGAAGAGTGGAAGGTTCGCTGGACTGGCTACTCCAAAGCTCACGACCAATGGAGGACGCGTGGCAAACTTGAACGCGGAAGTCCACTTCAACAGCTTCGTGAATTCGAGCAAGCGAGACTGCACATGGAAGCGCAAGTTCGCGACGAAGCCACTCGGCGACGCGAGCAGCGTGGCCGTCACTCCGCTCAAGCCGGAATGACACTGGCCCACCTCATCACTAATCCCTGCGATGAACTGGACCAGCTCGAACAGATGGAAGATGATACCCCCCTGCCGTGGGAACGCCAGGAGCGCGTGGAAGATGGGTCGTTGGCACTGGTGACAGAGCTGCTGGCGATACAGGCAAAAGCAACCCGCACGCCCAGGATTCTCGTACTTTTCAGCGGTACTGGCTCAGTAGAGAGGGAATTCCTAAATTGCTTCCCCTCCGCTTCAGTAGTGACCCTCGACTCCGGGCATATCTGGCAACCCACTCATGTGTGTGACATCCTGCAATGGGACTACAAACAATACCCGCCTGGATTCTTCGATGTCGTTTGGGCAAGTCCCCCCTGCAGGCAGTACAGTCAAGCGCGCACCACTGGTGGACCCCCTGACCTTCCCCAGGCTGACAAAATCGTACGACGAGCATTGCAGATCATTGACTACCTGGAGCCAAAACATTGGTTCATGGAAAACCCCAGAGGTCGCTTCCCTAACGCGCTACGGCTTCGCCCTATGATGCGCCAGCTTCCCCCTCCGCTGGTGTGTACCTACTGCATGTACGGTACGCAGTACATGAAACCCACCTGCATATGGACGAACTCAGCACCACCCTCGCCCCTGCTACGCTGTACTACTTCAACACCGTGTGCGTGCAGATGGGCAACCGGTGCTCATCCAGAGACTGCTCAGCTTGGACCTCACCCGCAGCAGACTGGAGCAGGTCGATCTGCGAGTGTATATCCCGTGCCAGCACTTCTGCTACGACAACTTTTCCGACATTTACGCCTCCGCAAAACTGAAGACCCGCTTTAGATTCCAAGTGGCACCCTTCTTCTTGAAAGTGGTGCCCTGGTAGCGGCAGGCAAACTATGCTCGAAGAGGGACCAGAGAACCTAAGAACTGGGAACAGCAAGGAACCAGAAAACCTAAGAACTGGAACTTAGATGGGTACCTTAGCGGAGTGATCCCAGGAGGTAGACCACTCCTAAGGGGGGGAGAGTTGTGCCCGGAGGCACAGCGTGAGCCGATATGCCTATGCGTCCGTATGTGTGTCATCGGGGGTAATCTGGGATTGGCACGATGTCAGTGAAATTGGGCTTGAAATCACGATGAGAATGAATACCAGATGTCCGGGGTATGACAGTATGACACTATGACACTATGACAGTATGACACTATAGTAGTATGACAGTACTGTGGGGGGTGTCATCGTGGAACTCAGTCAGACCCTCGAAGAATGGTCAGATTCGCATCGGGGTTGAAAAGACAATGAAATCGAATATCAGATATTAAGGTTATGACAGTATGACAGTATGACGCTATGACAGTATGACAGTATGACAGTACAGTAGTATGACAGTACTGTGGGGCAGTCATCGTGTCAGCCTGTCGGCATAACATCTGAATCGAGAATGACGAATCGGAATTAGAAATGAGATCGGATCGGGAACTGAACGTTGAGCCGAAGTGTGACATCGGCTCTCGAGTGGTTGACCCTGCAACCTGAGTGACGAGTGAATAAGTAGAGCACTTGAGAAGTGTTTAGCCTTCAGAACTCGGAACCGAATTATCGTTTGTACCTCAATCTGGCCCTGATCCAGTATATTATAAAATCCGAATTGTGTACCTTTGCACGTTCAATCAAAAACATATTTCCGAGCATCTGTCGTCGTGCCCCTGGCACATAAGGAGCAACGTTTGGTGCGGGATAACCGAGCTTCCGACTGGACACCGACAGAGGCCACGAGGAAGTTATCCCTCTACACCCGACTCGACCCCGTGTTCTACGCTGCGGTGAAGGTCCGCTATCCCATGGCCGCTGACTTGACCCGTGTGTCGCTGGTTTCGCTCCGCTCCATGGTTGTGGAGATTTACCAGGCTTGGGCGCAGACGGATGGGGGAAAAGTGGCTTCTGGCGCGGACGGCATCTCCGCGCATCTTTCCAGCAGCGAGTACGACGCCCTTCTTCAAAAGATCACGGAGCTCAAGGAGCTCGTACAGCGGCAACACGGTGAGTCCGCTCCGGTTGTGCGTCAACAGCGGGAGCGGGGGCAGCAGCAGCAGCGCGGACAGCAGCCGCGGGGATTCCGCGTGGGGACCCACAAGGCCCCACCGGTGGGATTCGACCGCGACGATCAACGGGCGAAGCCGTTCTGCGGTAGGTGCAAGAAGGCGGGCAAAGGTGAGAGCTATCACTTTTACCGCGACTGCCCGTTGGGCGGGCGACAACACCCGCCCACCTCTGCTGCAGCATTCTGTGTTCCCATCGACGAGGAGGACGCAGAGGGGGTGCACGCACTCGCCATGTGCGCGTTATTCCAGCAGGCAGCGGATGATGGAGCGGAGTCCTTCGCACGTGCGGCAGCCGCGTACGGGCCGCCCGCGGTGCTTTGTGCGGGAGCGGTGGGCGGCATCGACGTGTCCGCCTACGGCTTCACCGTGGAGCAGCGGCCGGCTTCCGAGGGGGATGACATTCTCCGCCGGCTCGACGATCTTGCCGCGGAGGTTCACTCCGCGGCCAACCCGCAGGTACATTACACTCACGCGTCTTTCCCGCCTACTGCCGGCATCGGGCAGGAGGCTTCGGCTCTGGTGTGCAGACCCGCCGAAGCGGTGGCCACACCGGAGGAGCAGGTTCCGGCAGGTGGTGCGGCGGCATCGGCATCCGCCGTGCCGGCCCCTGCTATGCCTGTCTCGCAGGGAAAGGATGTGAAGCCCGCGCCACTTCAATCGGCGCGGGTGACCACCACAGCGGACGCGGACGGTGAGTTCGCTGGGTTCGTTCAGACCGTGAACCACGCCGCCATCGGACAGGTTGATCTCACGGGTTACGACACGGACGATTACGAGGACCTCGCCGACGGCAGCTTCGTCGTGAAGCCGCGGGCTTCGACAATCTCGGCAAATCACTCGTCGACGCCCGCAGCCCGAGCACCTCACTCTGGTGGTGCTCTGGGAGATTGGCATGACGGTGCTCCCCGCAGCCACGGCTGTGGAAAGCCTCCGTGGGGCTTCCCCGCCCACGCGGGCTTATGGGGGATGCCGTTTCTGCTTTCCTTCATTCTCTTGATTTCTGTCATGGGAGTGGGAGCTGCCACCTATACGGTGGCCAATGACATCGACCCTGTGCAGGTATCGGGTCGGGCTGTGCCGCGGCCTGTGCTGTGCAGGAGAGAGGAGGCGCCGCTTGCTACGGTGCCGTGTGCTATTCCGCCTCGTCTCCACCGGCGGGTACAGAGGCGGCAGGGCCTCTATATGGCTCCGGTGCCATGGCATCCCGGGCCGCCGCCGCCTGCCATGCTTATTTGAGGACGGTCCTCCGCTGTCGCCGGCATCGTCTTCAGATGACGAGGCCCCACCTTCGGGCAGTACTTGGCAGCACCCCGGTGCGGTGCAGCCTCCCGTGATCAACGAATTAGCAACACCGACTCCGTCAAATTCTCTGGCGAATGATTTTCCAGAGACCGACGCCTTACACTTTGGCCGCCCCGTATTGCTCCGCCGTGCTACTGCGGGCTACTATGGTGCTCATTGTGGTGACGGTGCTCCTCTGGCCTTTTCCCCCGAGTAGTTATGTTTCTGGTTCTGGCAGTACACCACTAGTCTGATGGTGTGCTGAGATCTACTTTGACCTCAACGCGGTCTTCAATTTGGTTTATGATTTTACTTTGACACCTTTGAACTCTTCAATCTGACTTACTGGCACAGAGCTTTTCAGTAGTTTAGCAGGACTTGCATTGCCTGTATGGTTTCTCTTGTGCTGGTTAGAGGTTTCCAATTTGTGTATCAGAATAGCACAGTTGGATTAGCAGTTAGGACTTGTCACCCTGGCTTCTGCCCTAGAGATTTACATTTCTGACTATCCTAGCCAGTCACCACCCACAGTGCTGGGGTGGTGTGCTGGAATCTGTATAGGCAGCCCTGACTGGGAGTCCCGGTGCAGGCCCCTATGACAGACCCCTAGGACCAACACTGGACTGCTGACTGATCTATAGGTTCGTGCTGTGACACACGCTGTGTCACAGGTAGGCTAGTTTCCGAGACCGTTGCGAGACCGTTCCGGGTATATCTAGCTTAGGGTTTATTTATCTTATGAGAGTTTATCCACAGAGTTCGGGACCCTCTGATATCTAGTGAACTAGGATATTCCGGTATTTTGTGAACGCCATAGGCATCCTTCATTTGTGTGTTTTTCGGATGTAGAATCTGACTACCGAAGCTGAATTTTGACTTCAAATTACCTATTTGTAGCTCATAGTCGTTTATTGCGGTATTTTGGGGTCGCATTGCATAACCCGGGAGAATGAGTTTGTGCGAATATTGCTATTGCACTCGAAAGTGGCAACGCTACTTAGTAGCCGTCCGGAGATCCTGATAATAGGAAGTGTTGTGAGTCGCATGCTGTGCACCGGTGTTTTCGTACACGATCACCGTAGGCAGCATAAGTTCGTATGATTAAGGCTAGGCACGACCTTTTATCAAGCTAAATGAGACAGGTACACGGGGTTTTGTGGGTGTCGAACTTCTCCTGTGTTTCAAATGCTTATCAAGCCTATGGAGGTCACATTCAAATCGGACTCAAGCACACAAAAGCAATAAGCATGAAAAACAAAGCTACCAGAACAAGTTGTTCGATTTCCAAGGCATGAAGGGTCCCCACACTCCAAGGTTTGGAGCGTGCAAGTTACTCCCCACCAACGAGGTGGCCAACTGGCCATGTGGTCGTGCCCGGCATATTTTCGACACGTTGAGACATCGGAGGGCGAGCATATAATTATCACCGCAAACAATGTGTTGGTAAACTACGGGGGGACCGTGCGATTACCACTTGACTTTACTGTGAGATATATTGTGCCGACAATATATCGGGTGTTCACTGAGCTATTCTCATGCAAGTGCAAACTAATTATAAGATAAACGAATATAAGGCGGTCTGTGACCTAGGTATCTGTCACCTAGTATTGTACGAGTACTGGTACAACTATCGGGAGTCAGAGCAAGTTATGACCTACGGGTCACTGAATCCAGCACACCACCCTGTGACTGTACATAGTGCTGTTACAGGTGGCAGAGAGCGGAGCACGGACACAGCAAATTGTTCCGAAACAACAAACAGCTAGGAGCTGGAAACTGCTAGAGGGAGGCCTGTGCTTTAGCCAGGGCGGTCCCTTCCTAAAATTACTGCTAGGATACTGCCTCAAGCTAAGTTCCTACAGCCAATCTCAAAGCTAATCAGCCACTTTCAAAGTGGTCCACAAAGCTGCAGAGTTCACCAGTGTTGAAGATGCTGTCAGAGTCAAAGATGTTCAACCAGAACCAGAGTCCAGAAGCCATAGTCCAGAACCAGATAGAGTCCAGAAGCCAGAGTCCAGAACCATAAACCAGAACCAGAATCCAGAAGCCAAGACCAGAAGCCAGAACCAGAACAAGACTCGTAGAGCAAATTGAGGAATCCAGAAAAGTGAAAATCTGAGCCCAAGCCCGCCGAAACCACAAAAGGGAAAGGAATGCCGAAAGGAAAAATGTACGGCAAGTAAGGCAGACAGACTGTTGGCAGTCACCCCAATGGGATGTGCTGCTGCGGTGAAGTCAGAAGCTCGATCGAGCACCACCGAACCCTGAATCACTGACACACATGCAAGACACATGAGTGCGGGCAGGGCTAGCTAGGGATGCAAAAGAGAAGGCTCTCGGCAATGTTGCCACACCGACACGGGACCGTGTAGTCGGTGGGGCCGAAAGAATCTCGTCTCCGTGGGAGGAGAAAATGTCCGAGTCGGTGTCATCGTCGACCACGGAAAGCAGGGTAGATATCTCCCGCGGAGGTGACTCGGCCCGCATTGGGAATTTACTTCGGCCACATTTCGGCCCGTCTCGGCCCGAAGCCAAAATTGCCCGCCGCAGGCGCAAAATTTTAATTTTAAGTATGACAATTTGTCAAAAATCGATAAAAATTTGGAAATTTATCGATTTTCCCCCAATGCGACTCGGCCCATCCGCAACTTTTCCTTCGGCCCGCCTTCGGCCCGGGCCTCCGTGACACGGCCCCGGGCCGGCCAATCCCAGGAAGATATCTTCCCTGACGGAAAGCTCCACCGGGTGAGTTTGCCCTTTAGCAAACTCGATCGAGCACAAATTTAGTGAAGGGTTGTCGGGGCACGCCGGGTGAAACCTGTCCATGAGGGTCACCTGAAGGGGTTCCTCAAAAGGAGACCGGTGGGCTGCCGGGTCCGGCGGCAAGACTGGGTAAAGCGGCTGAGTCTCGATCTCGTGATTGGCAGGTGGTGGCACATCGCACACCACCCGCGGTACAGACAACGTGCCAAGGTGAAGGGGCGCCTGCATACCGGCCGTAGCAGCAGCACCGCGACCTCTGCAGCCGCAGCCGTAGATCGCAGAGAGGCGAGCACGCCTCGTGCGTCGGCAAGTACCTCTCCCATGCCGGTGTCCGATGTAGCACGCCCCAAACCCGCATAGTGGGCACGCAATCCCACGTCGCGCCCCGCCGGGTAAGTGAAGGGCTCAGGGTCGTCACGTACCAGTGGCTGGTCGTGCTGGCGGCACAACTCGGCAAATTCCCCGTCGTTCTCGTCGTCGAAGGCGGTTTGGAAGGCCGAAACGACGAGGTCCAAGTCTATGGCGGCATCACGTAAGTCCACATCACACGAACCACACACCGTCGGGCAACGCGCCGTGTCATGAAAGTGCCCAGGGCACAGGGGGCACTCCTGAACGAAGGCCGAAGATGCAGAGTGGAATGAAATGCACCGTGCCGCCTGTCTGGTATGCGATCGGGACCAATTCCCGCCCTTTGTGAGTGGTAGCATAATGATTCAGGAATAGAAAAGTGCATAATGGGGAATATAAATTATGTCCTGTTTTTGGGGAATAGCAGATTATGTCACATGCCATCGAGCCATGCCATCTATCGTTTGTACTATGAACTATCACTGGTACCCCGCGCCGGAGGTACAAGCGCAAGCGGTTCAGCGTGTGCAATATTTTGCGTCTGGCACACCCCCTTCTTCTAAACAATTTTTTGCATGTAGCATGAAGCATAATTTTTTCCACCATTCGATTCTAAAGCGTTTGTATTCATTAGGCGAATACCTTTCGTTTGAGCTATCGATTGGCCCCATCCGCAACCGCATCAGCTTAGCCTTCGCGACTGCAAGCTAAGTTGGTGCGGTGTGAGATGGTTTCAACCACTTGCGGCTTTGCATAATAGGGGTTTTCGTGAGAATCTTCTCACGAAACTTGGCAGTGATATTGTTCATATCAATATCAGTGCACCCTCAAGAGCATATGGCAAGCCGTTGAGTATATTAAAGACGGCCGCGTGCTGGCATGATGCCTTTTGGGTTTGAAACCCAAACCCAAACATGCCAAACAGCGAAGGGCTTCCCGTGAGTTCCAGCGCACGTAACTTTGCAAAACATATTGATAAGATGCATATATTTTACTTTTCTGAAGTGCAAGGTTTGCGATAGCTTGTGCGCGAAGTTAACATGTTATTTCTTTGACCCAGATTTATGAGTTTGCATATCACGCTAAAATCTGTGTCAAAGAAATAGTAATACCATTTTGTGCACAGACTTTCTTAGACCTTGTGCTTCGAATATATCAAAGATAAATATCTTGGCAATATTTCTACGCAGTTACGTGCGCTAGAACGCACGGGAAGCCCTTCGCTGTTTAGCGTGTATTGGGTTTGGAAACATTCGAACCCAAGCCCAATAGATCTGCCAAAGAAATAAATTGATTGTTTTGCCAACAAGTTATATCAAACCTTGTGCTTCTGAGAACTGAAAGATGTGTGTCTTGTAAATATTTGTGCATAGTTTCGCGCGCTATAACGCACGGGAATTGCTTTTTCAGTTTGGCATGTATTGGGTTTGGGTAAACTCGAACACAAACCCAATAAATCTCCAAAGAAATAAATTGATGGCTTCGTGCACAAGGCTTTTGAGGCCTTGGGCCTTTGGCAACTAAAAGATATATATCTTAGTAATACTTTTGCAAATGGCTACTACCCAAATTCATGGTCCTACCACAAGGACCAATGGGCAATTGCGGTTTCGATCACTAAATCGACTATTTGAGGCACAGGCAACATTTGCACATGATATTTATGAGTTAAATGAATTTTATTTCTTATAGCGGCGGCCCCCATGAGACTTTAGGTGTGTGGTTGAACGACACGCTTTAGGGGTGTAATTTCACCAAAAGCTTGAAGAAAATGGTGGTCCTACCACAAGGACCCCGTTATTTTGAGTATTAGGAGTCACATGGGGGGCTCACGGTGATGCTCATGGTTATACATCTTGTGTTTATGACCAAATAAGATAACTGAATCGGTTACTTCGCACCCTCAGCATCATTTCCGCTCTATTTCAGCATGGCGCATGTTCAACACAATGCAAATTCCGAATTTAGTGAATTTCGGACTTTAGAAATTGGCAGTCATCCATTCTAAAATGTACACGCCAGTCGAAAAATAAGATATTTGGATGATGTTAGACTTTCAGAAATTCGCAATACACATATACTTGAAGATTTAATGTGCCGCACACACCAACCTTGCGATATATGCCCTCTAGCAAGCAATTATGATGGCTGGCTGGTCAGCTCGCGTGACCACTGTTTTAGGGGGGAAACCAACGAGCCAATATATTAGAGGGGAAGCCAACGAGCCAACGAGCCAATATATGCATTCCAACCGGGCCTACCGCCCAAAGATGATTGGGACATATGTATAGGTTCAATTTGATGGTATCCGCGCAGGTGTAGAGTTGATATATGATTGGTAAAAAATTATTGAAGACGAGTCACTAATTTGCCAAATTTTGAATGTTCCAAAAATCCGTTTTGAAAAATTTGAGAGTAGAGGTTTGAAATGCGTTCGTCATGGATATATATATGGGATGGATACAGGCCAAACCAGCGTTCAAATAAATTAATATAGGACCTATATATACCACCTTTCATTGGTTAGACACCACAAATCACGGGAGATGGCCAATAAAATTATCGGAACAATGGTCCTCGTGGTAGGACCAAATCGTCGATTTGGTCCTACCACAAGGGCTGCGGGGCAGTAGCCACAAAGTTACGGGCGCTGGAACTCACGGGAAGCCCTTGGCTGTTTGGCATGTTTGGGTTTGGGTTTGCATGTACCCAAACCCATGATGTGTAGCACGCGTTTTGCGCATAGCTTACATCAGAGGTTGTGCGTTTGAGGGTGCACCAATATTGCTGTTAGCAATATTGGTGCCAAGTATCGTGCGCTAGAACGCACGAGAACCCCTCCGCTGTTTGAGTTTTGATGCGATGTGCATGAAAGTTATAAGGGCCTCTCAGCTTAGCTCGCAGTCGCGACTGCAAACTGAGCTGATGCGGCCACGGCTCAGTCAAGAGCTCAAAAAACTCCTACCTAAGAGTCTAAATGATATATCTTTGTGCATTACGAACGTTGGAAAATGTTTTCCCAATCTAATTTACTCGCAAACAGTGTGGGGTATACATACGTGCAGTGAAATATTCACGGCCGTGAATTCCAGATTCGGGAGGGCGTAAACCGTACGTTTATGTGAGAACTGAAGTCGGCTTGGTTGCAAAGACCTGTCTGGTATTTTCTCTAAGTATTTTCAGACGTGTTCCCAAAGTGACCAAAAACCGAACGATCGGCGATCGAACGGTTTTTGGTCACTTTGGGAGTGAGATCGTGAGTTTAGGCTTGGTGACAACACGCGAAACAACACTGAGTATTTTCAGACGTGTTCCCAAAGTGACCAAAAACCGAACGATCGGCGATCGAACGGTTTTTGGTCACTTTGGGAGTGAGATCGTGAGTTTAGGCTTGGTGACAACACGCGAAACAACACTGAGTATTTTCAGACGTGTTCCCAAAGTGACCAAAAACCGAACGATCGGCGATCGAACGGTTTTTGGTCACTTTGGGAGTAAGATCGCGAGTTTAGGCTTGGTGACAACACGCGAGACAACACTGAGTATTTTCAGACGTGTTCCCAAAGTGACCAAAAACCGAACGATCGGCGATCGAACGGTTTTTGGTCACTTTGGGAGTAAGATCGCGAGTTTAGGCTTGGTGACAACACGCGAGACAACACTGAGTATTTTCAGACGCGTTCCCAAAGTGACCAAAAACCGAACGATCGGCGATCGAACGGTTTTTGGTCACTTTGGGAGTGAGATCGTGAGTTTCTAAGGCTTGGTGACAACACGCGAGACAACACTAAGTATTACCGTCTGAAAATACTTAGAGAAAATACTCACTGTCTGATTTGTTAAATATGCATTTTTAACTAAAGGCGGAAGGCTTTCTCTCCGGGAGTCTGCCCCTGTCCAGCGAAATAAAGATCTCTAAGATTGTATACTAATCTGAGTAATCTTTTGCTTCAAAATATTATCACATATTCCTACTTAGTGGCTACTGCCCGACGGTCCTTGTCATAGGACCGGAAATCGCGTCCGGTCCTATCACAAGGACCGGAGCTTCGGGAATTTTTTTGGGCGTTCTCTTGACGGTCGGAGACCCGATCTTCCGTATGGTAGTACCCTTAGGACCTAAACTTAGTGCCAATATGCGCCGCGTACCTTATATCGTCATATAATGCATATATCAAATGCATTTGTACAAGGCACCCTACCATTTTCGGATTGCAACTCTTGAAGGACGGTGATAAATACCTCTTATCTTTTCATAATTTTTATCCAATCGAATTTGGCGTCTGACAAGCTTGTCAACCTACCAATTTGAACCCTAACATAATATCCAATCATGCGCAAAAGATTGTGCACGTTTTCGATACGTATTGGTTCATATATACACCTTGAAGTTTGGGTCTGGGGTTGAAACCCTATCTTTTTGCTAAATCTCACACCTTATTTCTAGGAAGGGAATCTGCCCTTGATGTGCAAATACGAGTGAGGATATACTAGAATTTTCATCCTGCACGTAAAAGTCTTATTCCAGATATATATAATGAATTTTTGAACGCTTTACATAACTGAAAGACGGGCTGATATGACTTGTATGCATCGACAAAGTTAAAGAGGTGCGGGTTTTTTTTATCACCGATTTTCAGGAATTCTCATATTTCTTCTATGTGTGGACTTAGTGAGCTATATTTGTGGGCATATTATGGGTTTCCAAGGTAGCGCTCATGATATATATCATAAACAGGTCCCAAATATGTTAGGTTTGGGCGCTATACGCATTCTAAAGCCATTTGATGAGTGAACGAAGCTCCGCCCTTTCCGGTCCTTGTGATAGGACCGGTCATTTTAATTAATTTCAAGCGATGCTACCCCCACTAGTTGCACCATCTCCCCACATGCCCAAATCGAGTATACCGCCCAAACCACGTTCAAGATAAATTCTTTGACACCTAAAAATGATGCCCAAGCACTCATATATCAAGTATATCTAAAAACGCACTTGCTAGCCCGAATTCACTACGGTCCTTGTCATAGGACCGGACCGTCGGGCAGTAGCCATTAGTATGATGTGGGTACCCGTTTCGCAAAGAAGATGAAGCCCCATAGCGCAACTATTGCGGGTTTCAAATTCCTTAAATCCCACCCGCTTCCGCCAAATGAACGCGTCATCCCACGACGAGATGTATGGTTGACCGTTCAGTTTGTTCAATTTGTTTAGGGAAAACAACGCATACGAAATACTATTTTTGCTAACGCTTCCCTCATCCGTTGCCCAGGCTCTCTTGCAAACGAGCGCGCGAATGAGGGAAGAAACGCCTAGCGGAAACGTGGACGCGGTTGACATCCGCGTTTCCGCTAGAGGTGAAATTGCACTGCCAAACGGTCAGTATGTGTTTATTATGCTTATATGATATGCGTGATATGTTCATGCTGTGCAGGATGCGTCCCTGTTGGGCGTGAGTCGAGTTGGCTGGCTCGAATCACGCCCATTAATGGCTACTATCCCATGGTCCTTGTGGGAGGACCATACTCGATTATGGTCCTCCCACAAGGACCAATGTTGCGAGAATTTAATTGGGCATTGGTTCGGATCTAGAAGGCGCGCCCAATGATTTTTAGTATCAATGGGACATATATCAATTACTTCGATGCTTGGTCCGGCCTGGGTCCACCCAATATATCCATGGCGTTCGCATTTGCGACAAGCACCCTCAACATTTTCAGATTGCATTTTTTTGAAAATTCAAAAAGGCACAAAAATATACGATATCTTCAATAATTTTTTGGGAATAGTATGTGCAGGCTACACCTGCGTCCATGCGATCATATCGATCTTATACACATGTCCCCATCATATTTGGGTCATACGTCATGTTGGGGTGCATATATCGGCCATCTCTAATGTGTATTAACAACCGTACACCTTTTTAGTCGGCTTTTTAGCCGGAATGGGATAATCTGTGCAAACATGACCCATTATCCACGATGCCCGCTAGAGTGCATTCACGGTGTGGTAGGAGCGTATGGTGCTTAAACTTTTGAATTATATCCATAAAATGATTTTTTGAAAGCTTAACATAAGCCATATGGGCAAGTATGTGAGCGATGTGCACTCGTTAGCTTGACGCGAAGTGAAAATTAGAAGTGCAAAAATCACAAAATCATTATTTCACTCGGGAGTGATCACCCGCCACAGTAAACGAGAGCTCACATGGCGACTAGAGTGTGGACTATCCAACTAACTTTTCATATTTGGTCATAAACTCAAGGTGTGCCACCATGAGCGGCCAACACCGCGCACCATGCAACCGCTAGGACGCTTAAAGACTATGGTCCTTGTGGGAGGACCATCTTTTTTTCGACGATTTCGATAAAAAACATATCAAAAGCGCAACCTTTAAGCACGCCCCTCTAGCACACGCGCGGACGATCCTGTTGGGGAAATTATTCAATTGACTCATAAATATGATGCCAAAAGCACGTATACGCCTCAAAGATCCATGTGGCACTCATAATAGTCATCGCGCGTTGGTCCTTGTGGGAGGACCATGAATTTGGATAGTAGCCATTAACCCCCTCACAAGAACCGTCCAGCATCCTAGATTCCGAACGGATCTTGCTTCCAACCCTTTCTAATTTAAGCAGAATTGCCTGCACACTCGGTATCGTGGTCAGGAACTCGCGTAGAATTACGTACCTGGTTCGATGAAAGCCACGTACGGTACTGGTTCATTGAAAGCCCGTATCTGGTTCAACGAAAGCCCTGTATCTAGTTCAACGAAAGCCCTGTATCTAGTTCAATGAAAGCCCCGTATCTGGTTCAACGAAAGCCCCGTATCTGGTTCAATGAAAACCCCGTAATCTTGCTTGCGCAAAAAAAAAGTTGTTCCTAACACTTATTATGTAGTCAACTCTACAAGGGAACCGTGGAAAGCAAGGGCAACGCACCTTTCATTTTTGATGGAGAATCTTTTACCCTGTCCTCTTTCTTGAATAGTAGAGGACAATACAATGCATACCATCAGTGTGTTCAACAGTACAACGATACCCACCGTCGTGTCGCAAGAAAGGCACACCCTGCCGTACTTCTTCGGAGGCTTCCTCATGTTTGCGATAACCAAGTGAACAGATGGGTGGGGGGGAATAATTCAAACGGTGATATTACACGCATGTGCGTGTGTCACAAATTTATTCCCCAAAAACAGGACGGAATTTCTATTCCCCATTATGCACTTATCTATTCCTCGATAACCTTTTTTCCT